>BGPR01000763.1:315352-418353 GCA_013235015.1 Araneus ventricosus
GACAAGAGTGCAAGTTTGCCACAAATTTGTCATGACAAGAGTGCAAGCTTGCAGCAAGTTAACGAAAGCTCCGAAGTCACCATGAAACGAACTTGCAGCAAGCTTGCCGTGCAAACTTATTGCAAATTATAGCAAAAACAGAACACGAAACACAACCCGGGATGGAACTCGCGACCTGTCGGTTCCGAAGCGGAGACGCTAACCATCGAGCCAGTTGAACTCTGAGAGGAGAAGATAGATTTCGCTAATACATCGTTCGATTCGATTCGTATACGATTTATTTTTAACTATTTTCTGGATTTCATTAATTTTTTGAGTTGAGAATATTATTTGAAGTCAAAGAGAGAGCGATTTTCGCTAATAACTACGTTTTGCTAGTAGAATAAATTATGAAATTAGAGTTCAAAAGTAATTACTTTAAAATGGGACAAAATGTCTAGTTATTATTGTTCAACAAACACTGACTGTGTTTTAGATTTAATTTTGTTTATAAACATTAAAATTTCAACATTAAGAAAAAGGCGATATAGTTTTCTTTAAAGTGAGAGTGATATATTTAGTAAAAAGATGGAAAATGTTTCAAAAATTTTTTTTATAAAAAAGTTATTTTTTTTTCACAAATTATCATTGCTTTATTGAATTAATAAAAAAGAATTACGGTCTAGGAGATGCTATTAAAAATCGGATGTTTTTTAAAACAGAGACAAAGATAATTATCTCTTTATTGTGCTATCTTTGCAGGAAGCCTGTTTTGCAAAATTGCAGCAAGTTTGATTTGCAAAGGAGGTGGCGCTATTTGTCACATCGAACTGGCTACAAGTTCGATTCAAGTTTGCCGCGTCAAATTTTGCCATGACAAGTCGAAATCAAACTTGCTGCAAACTTACGTACTATCTGGGAAGTTGTAGAAAATTTTATGCTAGAGAGTAAGGGTAGTCTTCAATTTTTAGAACATGAACCGTTTGGCTAGAATCGTTGAAAAGAGCTGAACATTACATGAAATGGGACCATTAACAAAGTCACCATCTTGAAATGGTGATCCTTACATATACGTTGCATTTAATAACTTCAAGGAACATTCATGCCAAATTCAAAGAAAATTGAACCCCAGATAGCATGTATACTTGCAACAAGTTTGATGATTCTTGATATTAGCTTGTAATAACAAATTTGACGTGACAACTATTTGTAACGAACTTCCTGAAAAGTAACACAGCTTAATCGACCAACCTCCTTGCAATGCAAGTTTGCTGTAAAGTTGACACAGCACACCACGACCTGGATACAGTTGTATATATCTGGTTTTTATCTTTGTCTCTGTTTTAAAAAGCATCCGATTTTTAATAGCATCTCCTAGACCGTCCTTCTTTTTATTAATTCAATAAATCAATTATAATTTGCAAAAAGTAACTAGGTCTTTTTATAAAAAATAAATTGAAAAATTCTGCATCTTTTTACTAAATACAGAACTCGCACTTAAAGAAAACTATATATCGCCTTTTTCTTAATGCTGAAATTTTAACGTTCATAAACAAAATTAAACCTAAAAAAGTCTACGTTTGTTGAAAAATAATAACTTACTTTGTGTCCCATATTTTAAAAAGTAACTACTTTTGAACCCTAATTTCATAATTTATTTCATTAGCAAAACGTAGTTATTAGCGGAAATCGCAATCCCTTTACTTCAAATCATATTCTCAACTCAAAATTTAATGAAATCAATAAGGCAGTTTAAAATGAAATGTGTAGATGCACGATGTATTAGCTCAATCTGTCTTCCGCAACCGAAGTCTCTCTGGCTGAGTGGTTAAGACGATATGTTTATTGCCGGCGGAGCTTCGAATCTGAGATTCGTCTGCGTGCTCTGTTTTTGCTATAGTTTGGCGCAACAAGCTTGCTGCAAGTTCGACGCGTGGTGACTAAGGGGTCTATTCTGGTACCCCTGGTTGGGTTGGGAGATATCACTTTTCCCGTTGTTAACGTGCGGAAAAAGTGACGTTTCCCAACCCAACCGGAGGTACCAGAATAGATCAGTAATTCCTTTGCAGTAACTTGTTTCAAGCTTGCATTCTTGTCGTGTCAAACTTGTTGCAAACTAAAATTGCTATCTGGGACGATTTTGATCTTGATAGAGTATCAAACAAATTTATAGGAAAACAGACGAAATGCCGAATCGTCGAGTTATTAACCGTCAGTTTCAGAAAGTTTATTCTTATGAAAAGCATTTATATAATGGCCTTTGTTGCTAAAAATCCCATCTCACCACATCTCAATCAATCAAAAAGCATTTACGTTAAACTCAATTTTATCTATATAAATAAAAGGTAATAGTCGTATGTGTTATAGATTAAAAAACTACATGTTTTTTTAAAAAATGATCCGCGTTGTTCGGAGGTTTAAAGCTATTGAAACCCTCGATCTGACCAGTAGGAAAAAAAGTTAGTTGCCTAATAATATCGTAATGTTTGACTACCGCTGACAATGGTTGAAAATTCTAATCCTCTCAGACAGTTTTTCGGCACTTTCGTCTCTGAAAAACTTATCTTTCCACTCCCCAAAAGTCATACAGCGTCTGGCTGCAAAAATCCATATCCGGAAAACTTTTAATCAAAAAATTGCACTTTTGTGGGTTCCTGGACATTCTGGGGTTTCTTGGAACGAAAAGGCAGACTCTCAAAGCAAGTATCAGATTTTTCACCTTATATAGATTGGATTGCCTCAGAAGACATCGTTTCCCGCCTTAAAAAGCAATCATTACACATAACTGCAGAAAACTACCATAAAAGTAAATATCAATTATTGATTGGAAACATCCCGGACATTCTAACCATTTCTGAATGGACTGGTAATCGAGTACAGGATAGATTAATTGCTCGCATTATTAGCAAAACTATTACAACCCTAGGTCTTCTTTCTAGATTCAACCTCCACCCCGATCCTTTGTGCAGAATATGCAATGAAATAAATGACATCTCTCACATTCTTCTAAGGTGCCAAAAATATGCATCTGTTAGAGCTATACTCTGGAGAAAACTAAATATAGTTTCTGCAAACATCACTTATGACGTACTTTTGTCTCATGTTCTTTTCAACAAGAATCATTTTCTCATCTTTGTTCAAACTCTGAAGTACTTCGACATCGATTAGCTGCATCCATTTGGCAACAAGCGGTTCCGTTCCATTGTTTACTCTCCATTTCGACGCGGTTTGAATCACCGCCTGGGATTGACTTAATACTATCAAGGACTGGTTTATTCTTTGATGTGGAAATTCCTGCTCAGTTTTCTAGGAATGATTAGTACGGCATCTAATTGGAAATAGGGGATAATAGCCTTTGATGCTTCAAATCCCGTACCACAAATTCAAGCAAAGATGGTTGAAAGAATGCTTGGCGCAACGCCTTCTTAATGCAGGGTTGCTTTTTGTAAACAAGTCAATTTCGGCGGCGACTTTGGGAAGGGAGGTGAAATCTTAGGCCTGTAAATAGCTCCGACTTCTGAGTGCAACGTACCGGAATATAATTTTTATGTGTTTTGTATGTCTTATGGTTGTCTATATCCAAATAGATACAATTTTCTAAAATATGGCATCTTCCTTACGAAAGACAGAAACATCACAAATATATCAATAGTAGCAGTACTATTAATTAAATGTAGATTGCGCCACGAGACAGCTCTTCTCGCATTGAAGTTCCGGAGGTAAGAAATGCTGTCGCGCATGCCTAAAGCACGAAATGAAGCAAGTCGAGTAAGAATTAGAGAATTAAGACAATCTTTGTCATATAGGGATCGAAATGAACAGCGTGGCAATGGTCGATTGCGCATGCAAATGCATCGATTAAAACAATTGGAAAAATTGATCGCATTGCATTTCAGAATAATTCGCAAATTGAATATAGCTTGCATCCAGTGTGGTTGTTGAAAGTATGAATAAGGTTTGCACAAATCACAACTCATTAAAATTAAAAAATGAAGCACTTCAGATGTGTTGTTTGAATGGTTAAATTGCCACCATTGAAGGCACCACTTGAGCCATTGCCCTCATTGGTTACTGGTACTACAACAAAATCGAAGAATTTTTTGACTAACATACGAAATTATAATACATGTTTTCAAATGACTTCGTTTGGTGCAACGAATTATAATAACCGAGTATTATATATGCCAACATTCAAGGACATATATATACCATACAGCAGGCTCTTTCCCAGATAGCAATTTTAGTTTGTAGCAATCTTGCTCTGTATATCTGGAAGCTTGTAGCAAGTTTGACATGGCAAGAGTGCAAGTTTGAAACAAGTTAGTCACTACGCGTCGAACTTGCAGCAAGCTTGTTGCGTCAAACACATTGCAAATTATAGCAAAAACTGAGTACGCAGACGAACCTCAGATTCGAACCCCAACAATCCGCTTCTTAAACCTGTCGCCTTAGCCATTAAGCCAGCTGGACCTTGATTGTGCATTTACACATTTTATTTTAAACTGTCTTTTTGATTTCATTATTTTTTTAAAAATTTTGCGTTGAGAATATGATTTGAAAAATCTCCTAACATTCACCCAATTTTAAGTTGCATAGGTGTATTTATTAAAGTTACATATAATTTATCGTTGCAAAGCCCGAAATTATTATGCAAGAACAATAATTTTTCAGCATTTTCAGGAGCGAGTTGTTTTGTTTGATATCATACACGTATAATATCAACTAGGGATGTAATGAATATTAAGTATGAGGCCTATTCGGCCCTTTTCTGAATATTCTATCTGGCCAAATGCTAAACAGAAAATTCCGGTTACAATGTTTTAAATATATTTAATAAAGAATATTGTAGAATTACATACCGGTTCATTATAAAAAAAACTAACATTTATCTAATTTTAATTTACATGGTACACAACTGTATTTAATAATGTTGCATATCATTTGTAGAAATCTGTTCCATATATGTTACCAGCCTCAGAAAATAAACAGTAATTTTAAATTGCTTGCATGTGCTGAGATATTTTCTTGCTAAATTTGCAAACCTTGGAAATTTTTTCGTATTTTTTTCCACCTATTAAGTGGAAACTTCATCCTACCTATTAGAAGTTCTTTATCAAAATAGGAATTTACTTCTAATAATTTTAATTTATCCATTCAATTTTCTTCTGTATTTGTCATTGACATGTTCTGCAATAATGACTCTTTTATTTCTTTGAAGCAATCCCAAAATAAAAGGAACTTCTCATTTCTTATTATTGGAATTAAAATATTACAAATATATAAAAAGACATTAGCATTTTTTAAATATACAAATAATAAAAACTCAATTTTATTTAATCTTAAATTTTTTTCATTTAAAATTTGAAAAATATTTTATTTACAATCAAAAGTGTAGTGTTTAAAAAATTTGGTATTCGGCCAAATCACTATTTGTTACATCCCTAATTATTTTGATTTAAAATTCTATAATTTCAGTTCATGATGCTCAGTAAAAAAAATAATAATTGACAGCATGAGTGGGGAAGTTTGTTCTAAAAACATGTTTCTAATGTGTAATCACTGTTTTGATCTTTAAAAGAAAATTAAAATCTTCAGAACTATGCATAATGTTAATGTGATGAAACTTTTTTCTGTTTTCTCGCATGAAACTTATTAAAAGTGACCGTACATCTTTTTTAATCTCTTCTTTTACTTTTGATAAGGTTTTGGTCAATGCAAATAAATAATAGAAAGCGAACCGACTGTAAGAATTGGGGACTTCTATGAGACAATTCTCTTCCAGTTTCATAATTAATTTATGTAACCTCATGCTGGTGCCTGTATTTTTTACAATACGGGGTGTCCCAAAAATGTATACACATTTTAAATAATTATCAAGTCAGTGTTTATTAAAATTCCTTTCATTTTTAAAATGTTTTAGAATCTATAGGTATTATTCAAGTGTTTTATCAAGGCCCGTTTTTATATTACAGGCACTGCTGACAACACAAAGAAATGGAAGAAAGAATCACCAACATCACGAAACATTTTGTTTGGTATTTGTGCATTTTTGTTCTGTGGCTGCTCTCAATTCAGCCACTGTTGCATGTTTCACAGCGTAGACTTTGCCTTTTAAGTATCCCCTGAATTGATAGCAGCCACAGAAAGAGAATGTGCAGAAATACCAAACGAAATGTTCCGTGATGTCTACGATTCTATTGCTTCGATTGTCAGCAGTGCCTGTACCAAAATGGATGCCAATTTAAAAACAGGTGTTGATAAAACAATTTAATAATGTTTGTAGATTATAAAAAAATTTGTAAATGAAATGTATTTTAATAAATACAGACTTTATAATAATTTAAAACATATATGCACTTTTTGGGATGATCTGTATTTCTTCATTTATGTTTGCAATGATTTTTTATGGACAGCTAAATATTATTTACAGCCAATTTATGGACAGTTAAAAGTACTCGAAGTATAGGGAATACACAACAAAATTAAGTAACAAAATTAGATAGTTTTTCCTTTTTTTTTAATAATTCCTAGTAATAATTTAATATATTCCTAGTTTTAGGCAGCTAAAATGAAATAAAAATTTAATTTTTTTTCCTCAAAAAGGGGGCTGGGACGACCACCACCACTGCTCTTCCAAATGTTACATCTTAATAAATTCAAATCAAAATTATGTGTATGATAATCTGTTTAGGTTGTGGGATATATAGTTAAGGAGAACATAAGGTGTCTGTCATGGTCTGGTAAAAGTTTTGATTTTAACTCTATTGAGTATTGTTGGTTCTTGATGAAGCGAGCCAATATCGAGATAATAATTTTGATAAGCCATAATTTCATTGTGGCATCAAGAAATCTCAATTGATGTCATTAAATCACTAATTTCTAGTACGCCAAGATGTGCTGCTGTAATAGCAGTAAAGGGTGATGCATTTGCACATGCTCTATGTCTTTAGCAAACAATGTTATTCTTTAGAAATTCCTTTTTTGTTGAGCGCTATAGGAAGGAATAAAAATCTGGGATACAAGGGTTAATTTTGGAATATTTTTCACTCATTGTTAAATTCCCAACTTTACGTTTACAAATTATAATGCAGTGATTTAACATGAGTTTTAAAAAAATCCCACAAATATGACAAAATCTAGGGCAGTGCATTTTCATTGGACACCAAATGAATATACAGATGTTCAATTGTTCAAACTGTTTAAAATTACAATGATAAATAGGAATAAAGTTTAACTAGAAAGGAAAATCTTCATGTGCAAATCTCTCTAGTGCAAGAAGCTTTGATATATACTGCCACGATAAATATTGCAAGACTTCCAAAAAGTACTTTTGCAATAGATTAAATCAGCATATTTATTTTTATTGTGAACAGTCACATTAAAAAAAAAGTGCATTTTCCTAATTTTTCATAAATTTCAAACTGCTCTTTATTTTTTGCATTTTGATATTTTCTTACATTCGTCATGAAAGACCAGGAGGCAGATCATCTACATGGGTATAGGTTACTGGCAAATAGGTTTTGCCTAAAGGAAAAATCTGACACGAAACAAAGAGAAGCGTTCTGAAGAACTATTCTAACAATTTTGAGATAGTCTGTTTCATAAGAGTCCCTATCATAATACAGAAAGATTTGGTGGAGGAAGACAAGTCCAGTCCCTTCCAATAAGGGGAGATGTCTCTGCAGTGTTTTCTTAATAGTTGAGAAATGAGTAAAAGTCCCTAGCTGTGACATTGAGTAGTTCAGGAACTCCTGAAAAAAGGTGGCAAGATGATGGACCATTATTGATACTTTCTGGGGTCATGTCATTGTATAAAAAACAGAACTGAATTTTAAAGACAATTATCAATCCTGCTAGCTTCTAGAAGATCTTGGAAACTTTCTCTATCAGAGACACTTTAAAAATTAGATAATTATTAAGTTCCTCTGAAGACTATGTAGAAAATTAATGTGCCACCCCCCCATAAAAATTCTCTTAAGAATTTTCCAATAATGGCAAAGTAAGGAAAATAATTTTTCTTTTTATTAACTGTTACAATTATTTAACTGTATAAGCCATCCATCATGAATGTATGTCTTGCTCTTTTTAAAAAGAAATTAATGACATTTGTGCATAAATTCATGGCACTTTTATAAAAATTAAGCATGCACAAGAGCACATTTATTTGTTTAAAAAAATATACAATATATTACAGACTTTAATCAATGTTAATAGGAGAAATACAATTCTGTTCCAGCCAGACAATTATATTCTCATCTTAATACACAAATTCATGCTTTTTGTATGAAACAATACAAAAATTGAACATACCAGTGTTGGTGGCAGATAAAACATGAATATGTACATGGTATGAAATGACCCAATCATTGAACACAATATGCAGTATTGTGAACTTTATATACATTTGATTATTAATGGCACAGTATACTTAATATTTCAGACTCAAGAAATACAAAAACAATCTTAGAATTTTTAAGAAATGACAATTTAGAAAGCTATGGAACAAATGCTGTCCATTATAAAATAAAGTTAATAGAAAAATTTTAATCTTGCTTTATTTCTGCAAGACGCAAAAGTTGTTCTACAGTTTTGTAGCAGAAATGTATCCAAAATAATATCCAATGCCTTTTCCCTGTTTCTTTTTATTTCTCCATTTCAGGGAAGAAGAAGAAAGAAAGGAGGAAAAAAAAAAAAAAACCATTGCATATAAAATCTTAAGTCTTTTTAAAAAATCAACCAAAACAAGAAATGTTTACCATTCAAATTACATTTATAGAGTATAATACATTTTATGATGCATTTCTCCACATACATCTTTCACCATGCTGCAAATTGATAATTCACAGCATCGTTCTTATCTTTGTATTACCTGATTTAATGCTCACATAAAATTGCACAGGGGAACAAATATGAAATTGCATGCTTACTTTTTCGAATGAGTCAAAGATAAAATCAACAAAATTTACGTTTTTTTTAATTTAACAGAAATTAACAATGAAAAATTTATTTCCCCCAAATCATACTCAGAGCTGATATGAATGAAACATTTATAGCTGCTTTTATTATGTCTTTGATAAGAGTAAGACACTGATAATTGTCTAACTTATTTTCTTAAATTATATATATAAAAAACTCTACAGTCAAAATTTATTAGTAACATTATTATCATCAGCACAAAATTGAACATTCAAAAGTACAATATTGCACATTTGAGTCATGAAAATGTGCAAACAAACTGAATTGTTTTTTAAAAAAAAGTTTCCAATTGAAGCAAACATAACACCCAATTTGACAACGATTGTTAAAATGTATACGCTTTTCATTCCTTCTGCTTTTGTTTAAAAGACATCTTTAAGAAAGTTGATATTAAATATATCTTCGGTCACATTTTGCAATTTTATAAAAGAATTAGGCAGACTAACCAATCTTTTAACATATAATGTTTTTGTCCGATACAATACAAAAATATAAATTATTGTAAGCTCTAAATAAAAAGTTTTACCTTTTGCTAAAAAAATCATTATTATTACCGAGGTGGAAAATCTGAAGCTGAGAGCTCTCTTTGATTTAAATATTAGAACATATCATTTCAGATATATATCTAACATTTGAAAAATGTATAAAAATAATTTCAACTGTGCGATGAAATAAGATAAAAAATTAACACAAATAAATATGAAATCATAAAAGATTTTCTGGATTGCAAAAATGTAAAAAGATAATAGTGATAATAAAAGAAATAAATATTGATTTTTTTCTGATTGAAATGTGCATAAATTTTCACTTTTATCAAATAATTCTACATTCAATTTAAATCATACATCAACAATCGATTAGAATAAACTTTTACACATGAAAGTATTAAATGACTTACTTCATAAATATAATATTTCATTAAAAAATATGAATAAAATTTCATGAAATAAGATGTAAACTGATTTATTATAAATCTCATTTCCCCCCTTTCAATCTATAGTAAAAATGATGTATCCCACAACATAATTTAATGCCAGTTATGCAATAAAAAATTTGCAGCTTGTCATTTTATTTAATTTTGTCAAAAAAAAAAAAAAGAAAAAAAGTAAAGGCTTTTTGACAAAGCTGCACAAAGTACTCATGAAAGTTGTACATCCATTGAAGACAATGCTTGCTCTTCTTTCTCATTAATATAAGCTTGCAAAGTGGCATCAATAGAATCTTTAGAATATTTACATAAGCTTGAATTGCAGGTACATAAAACATATTGGGATTTGGCTACCCAAAATTCAGTTCCATAATCGAAGCTGGAAATTAAGATAACCAATTAGTTCACAGAATAATAAACTATATATAAAAACAAAAACAAATGAATAGAGTTCAGTGAATGTAAAAATAACTTTGGCAGAATTTTTATTCAGACTGACCACGTTGCATAAACTAATGTTCAACTCCATCTGTTTAACTTAAAATAATATTTATCACATACTATGTATTTATCAGCAACTAGAATATTACCTACCTGGAATTACCTGGTCACTTTCTTATCAAAACCTTGAAGAAAAGGAATTTTTTTAAAAAACCTGCGAGTACTTTGTTATATATGAGGTTTATAAACCACACCCACTATCAAAGGGTTAACTATAGTAAAGAAGGGGTAATCTAATTATATATTAAATGTCAAACAGAAGCATGTTCAGCAGCCAACGTGTGAAAATATAATAAATATAGCAATAATATGAGGTTTACATTATAAACATACTTGTATTTCAAATTATTTGTTTTCCTGGTAGAAAATCAAAAATGTGTTGCAATGCGATTATCTGCAAATACACAACTACAAATCTTATAAAAAGCAATTTTACATAAAATCACCCCAGAGTCAGCACAATATGCAATTTAGTTCCATAAGAACATTAAACTTATTTTCATCTTATTACACCCCCCAAAAATTTTTCTTTAAAATGTTGAATATCATATAACTTGAAAATCTGAAAAATTACATTTTTCCTCATGAAAAGTATCGTAAAAATATACTACTACCCAGAAATAAGTACAAAAGGTTTCGCAAATGCACAATGCTTACAGATATATTTTAATATAAAATTCAATATCTAAACAATTTTACACCATGCATATCTAATTAAAAAAAAAAAACAACTTCTGAGAATAATGCAATATCTGTATACTTAAGTGAAAAATAAAGATATTTTATTATATCATTTTAATTACATTTTTAAATCTTAAGTTATGAGCTTTCAAAATTTTTTGAAATCTATGCATATTATTCATTTCCGGAATCTATTAATTGTTCCCTACTCTATGATATAACTGAAACCAACATTTTGTTAGTATGTGAAATCTCAGTTCCCTTAAAATAAAGATTAATACAACTTTAGGACATATAATAAATCAGAAAATCCATGCCTAATTGAGTTATCTTCCTCTTGTCAGTCTCTGTAGCAATCATATTTAAATTTTACCAATTCAAATTATAAATTAGTAGGACAGTCGACCAAATATTCAACTTCATAAAATTTTTATTTCATTCACCTATCTTTCTTCGTTCATAATATTTTAACAAATATCATTTTGTTGCCATTCTGCGTAAAATAAATTTGAAATAAACAAAAATAATACAGTGAAACCTGTGTATAATAATATTGTTTGTAACGATAAATCTACCTTTAACGATATTTTCTCGGCACCAAATCTGGTACCACATGTCATCAAAATAGCCAAAGCTGCCTAAATCCCCTATTTGTTACATGCATTTTGGAGACTTTGCCGCACCCTACCCTGAGAGACTGTATTAGGGCTCATTTACCCCTCCTATACTTCAAGTGGGTTAATGAGGAACATGTGTACCAAGTTTCATCAAAATCCCTTTAGCCGTTAGGAAGTGATGCTGGAACAAACATACATACATTGAGTTTCATATATTATATATATATGTGTGTGTGTTTGAACTGGGCATCTGAGACAAATCCAATTTTGCTACAGCAAGTATTCATCAAAATTTTGAATGGAATGTATTCAAAAAATGATGCCGCTTTTACAATGGCAGTAACAAGAAAATGAATACAAAATAACATCAGCTGCTCTGAGATTCAAAAATAGAGATCCGAACACGTTCGAAAGTCGATTTTCGACCAAAATTCCATTTTTTTAATTTTTGATGTTTTCGATAGTTCATTCATTTACCTTTCTAAAACATATTTACTTTTGTCGGTACGTTAATTAGAAGATGAGATATTAATTGTTTTATAACAAACCGAAAACCGGAAGTGGGCATTTAATTAGCCGAAAGTTGTCATTTAAAGGGACAGAAACCTGTCAAAAATTCTTTTAAACTCCTTTTTTGCAAGCTAATATGATGTCAGTATATTTTTAGGAATTTTTTTTAAAGTTTAGATACATAATTTGAGCGCGTGGAAAAACTAAAATTCGATTTTTCTCAAAATTAGATTTTATGCATATTTTTCAAATTTCAAACATGATAACTCAAGATATTATCATTCGATTGTTCTGAAATTTTGTGAACACTTTCTTCAAATGTTTTTCTAGTGAATGTACTAGAATAATGTATGTTGTAACAATATTTTTTAAATTATGGTCTTTTATTTGAAAAATGACATAGAAAATTTGCTGAAATTCTTATAATGATTGTTCGATTAGCTCTAAAATTTTTATTTATCCAAAGAATGTTAAGATTCTAGTACAAGCACTAGTCCATAGTATGTAGTTTATTTTAGTATTAGTTTTATTTGAATTATTACAAAAGTTTGACCTGTAGCATGCGGATACATAGTAGATGCTTGAAAAATAAAGGTAGCAGAACATTGAGTGTTTTCTTCACTTAAATTCTTAAGAAATTGATCAATATCAAAGTGTAAATAAGTAATATCAAAGTAAACTTATAATGCAACCTTTCACACTTTGGCATATCATTTAACTGATATTATATCATCACTTGGTGAGAAACAACACAGACCTGTGTAATTCAAGGCAGATTGTAGCTCATTTCAAATGGATAACAGAGGTTTAATCTACTTATCAATTTCGGTGCTAGCAGACATCTTCTTTGGATATTTTGGTTAGAATAACTTAACCAAGGAAAAACAGTAATATGCCAATTTTTATAAAGATAGTAAGTGCAGCTCCTTCTAAATTGAGGTCCTAAAGTAAAAGGTAATTAAGCAACTTTTTGCCACATGCTGAAAAGAAGTTTGTTATTGTGCAAACAACAAATTTGCTTTAAAATTTATTTACTAGCAAATGAAGTATGAAGCCCTATGAGAGTTTGATATCCCAAATTGTTTGGCAAATGGAATCAATAACACCAAAAAAGATAAGATATTGATTTTGCCTCATGTCACATTTAGTTCATATGTTACTTCCAAATAATACAGTTACTTTTCAGCACATAACTTACCATAATTCTTCAAATGCTGTAATATCTTTCATAGTGAAAAAGGCTATTCGAGGAAAATTTAAATCTTGATGTTCAATAAATACTCGAATGGAAACTAAATTGGGTTCACAGCTATGGTTGATAAAACGAGCAATGTTACCATAAAATCGGCCATCTATACAATTATCACCAGTCTGCAAAAGAGAACATAAAAATTCATTTAAACATATCTTTTAAGATTAGCCAATTCAAGTATTTCAAAAAAATATTTTAACTATAACATATGATTCATAAATAAATTGTGTTTGCATCAGGGGAGAGAGCAAAGGAATATAAGATTGGGACCTGCAATTGGAATTAAAATGATAGCACAGAATTAACTAAATTTCTGAACTTTTTTTGAAGGGGAGGGCATAAACATAATTACTATTAACTCGCCCTTTAAAATATGTAGAAATATTTTCATGAACTACACTATAATTATTTCTTTATAAGGGCACTGTGAATAAAAATTTTACAATTGTAGCAGTTCAACATTAAGATTTTACTGTAATGCTTTGGCATTTAAAGTACTGTCCATTATTATTCTGAATATTGGTTAAATATTGAAATTTCTGCTTTGAACAAAAGATATTTGTTGCATTTCTGGTGGCTATGAGAGGGTGTGTACAGGAGGCAGAGTGATGAGATGTTCTTAAACCTGATATATAAGTGCTCTAAACTTCACCATTCTTCTGGCTGAGAGTTCTCCCATAGTTTCTTCTACAGTTACGCAGTACCCAGCTTGTCCAGGTACCAATGAAGTTTGGCTGAATTTTTATCCTATCTTCATCAGTCCGTAGTCCAACATGTTTTCAACTAAAGTTCAACCTTTTAGGGAAATACTTCTATTTTTCATCTAAATAGAACAGACCTGTTTGATGGATATGATCCAGAAGCTGCCCTTGAACTGTCCTTGCTATATAATTCAGAGTTAATTTTTAAAAATGATATGGACAGGTGAATTAAGCCTAAAACGTTATCATGTTGCGATGTTTCGTAATAGATGTTCGAATTTCCTTTACATTTTTTTATAATAGAGGATTTTTGTTCTGGAGATAGCAAGTGACTAGTCATATTATTAGAAAAATTATCCATGTTGGCTGTCTCCACAAACTGCGAGAAACAGTAGTAACAATTACATTATTCTTTCCTCATGTTGTGGACTTGCATTTTACTGTTGATGTTTTTAGTAAAGGAGTTATTTGCCACATATCTTTGCCTAGTAATTTGTGACGAAGGAACAAATGTTTGAGAGGAGATTATTCTGTAATCAGATGTAAACAGTTACTGTCCTACTGCCATGAAAAAAACACTGAACAGGATTGCCTCAAGTAGACAAGTCGAAGAAAGGAGGGAAACAGGTATAAAATCAACCGCAACATTTGGCAAACTAAGCGCTCTTTGTTAGGCAAGGAATTCGTTTTTGACAGAAGTACAAAGAGAAATTAGACTCCTGACAGTTCTATCTGCGCCAAATAAAATAAAGCCATTTCCTTCACGCCCAAAATGCAGTGGAATATCAAGTTCCCATAACGACCACCACCAGCATGCCTGGTATCTGGAGACTTTCTCGTGGTGGTAGGACAGTAGATATAGCCCATATCCCTCACATTAAAAACAATTTTTTAAAAAATAACCTTAATATTATGAAAATAAAAAATTTAGTTTGAAACTAATGGTGCAATACAGTAAATTCTAATTTCTGGATTTTCAAAATGGAATATTTATAGATATAGCCAATTAAAGAAAATGGAAACAGTACTTACTTTACTTTCTAAATCAAATAAATAAGTGTCATCTGTTCTCCGATTTATTTCATCTTCAGAAATTACTTCTCCAACATATCTGTGAAAATTTTAAACATACAATAAAATCAAATATTAATCAAAACAATTAAACACATAATTTTTAAGTCTTACAGTCAAACTTTTTTTCATTAAAAAAAGTCAATTAAAAGTTTCCCTGGCAAAAAAAAAAGATTTTTTTGCATAAAACCAAAAGCATCATTACTTTATCCACTTCTTGTACAATTAGGAATGGGTGTTTTGATGAGACATTCTAAGCAAAGTCATAGTGTAAAACATTATGAGAAAGTTGATGCCTGCTTTCATTAACTACTGAAAAGAAAACTATTTATTTAATGTGAGTGGGGGAGAGACTTCATAATACTTAATAACAGCTTTTAAAACCATAAAATATGGATATTTAAGAAATAAAAAAGTTAAAAGGGTATGTCAAAGCACAATTCTTGGGACAGTTTATTGCCATTATTTTAAATAATATGGGAATGTTAAAATTTTATATAGTATCAATACCATTTCCCGTTATTCTAGTACAGTTTTGCCCATTGTTCTAAAAAAGTTTACATTTTGGAATAATGAAAAAAAAAAAAAAAAAAACTCTATGGCATAACAGGTTTGCAATAGCAAAATTCAAGCTGCCTGTCCAGCAAAAATCTTCGTGACAAACACTTCTAAAAAAATTATATAGATATTATTCTTGTATTTTTTACTTGCTCTTAAGTTAATTTCATGCAGCTGGGAGCCTTTAACCCTTTCAAGTTCATTACATGTTTTGCTTTGAAAATTACTAAATTAATTTAAAAAATGAGTGTTACAGACGTATCTTATTTTAAATATGTAAAAGAAAAAAAAAAATTAGCATTTTTTTATTGTCCAGATATTTATGGTTTTACAGCAGAACCACGAACGATAACAATCTATTTTTCAAACTCTAATTAAACCAATACAAAAATTAATGCAGAATGAATGTTACTTTAGAATCATAAAACATCTTTATTTTAACATGAGTAATTAAGAAATTCAAATAACAGGCAGTTAATAATTAATTTAATATCGTTTAATTATTTGTTAGTTTATTTTGTATATATTTATATAAATTTTTACATATAAAATTGATTTATATATTACCTTACTTACTGAAAAGTATATATTCATAAATAAAAATTGTTTAAAACATATAAACTATCTATCTATATTTATAAACAGGGAATATATAAAGATATACACAAATATGTGTGCACACATTTACATTATTCATATTATATATAAGCTACAGTCAACGTGGGTAATCATCTATTATGCATAATAATATATATATATATCAAGATCCATTGCAGAATTCAAGATATTTTATAAAATGCACAGAATAATAATAAAAGACACAAAAATAAAAAAAAAGCAAAATATAAATACTTTTAAATTAGTTCTCTTATTATAAAAATAATTTATGAAATCATTTCTAATCCACATGAAACTTTTCAAAAGCATGATGTATTTTTATTGCCTTTTGCAATCATGCGCAAGCCAACATCACAGTTAGCACATCACATTTTGTTCCGTTTCCATTATCTTCTGGGTAAAATTTTTGTGCTTTAGGCATCTAGCAAACTAGATGTTGCCTTGGGCAATCATGCACAATCAACAGTTAACACATCCATTTTGTTCTGTTTCCATAATCTTCTGGATTAAATTTTTGTAGCATGTGACCAACATGTTTCAGTATTTCCTTACCTGATCTGTATGTTTTCTGAATTTTGATTTTACAGTTTCGAAACTAGATGTTGGATAAATGCGTATTTCAGGTTGTTTTTAAATTTCAGATCTGAATTTATATATATATATATATAAACATAGTGCAAAAAAAACACCACGAAAGTGATATTTTCTAACTTCTCAGAGAACTGCTGGAATATAAAATGTGTTTGGGACATCTGTTTCTCAGAAAAATACTTGTGAGCAAGGGGGAGCCTGAATTATTTAAAAAAAGGGTCAATAAAAGCATTCCTATTCCAAAACAAAGCGAGTGAATTTCTGTTTTTCACTCAAGCATCTGAGGAATTCTACTCTTACTAGAGTTTGGTTTCATCATAAAATCAAAGTTTTTATTTAACTTTCCAACACTTCCTTTTTATTTATATAAAGAACTGAGAGTTGCAATTTGTAATTGAGAAGGACTTAGTAAGTTTATATGCTGTTATTTAAAATTAATAATATTTTTATACTTTTAAAATCAAGTGAAATTTGAGAACTTTAAAAGTGATTATTTAGTAGATTTTGGACTTCTGCTGTTATCCAGTGAAAAGAGTAGAAGTAAGAGTTAAAAAAGCCATTAAATTAAGAAAAAATGTTGAAAAATTTATGAGAAAAAAAAATGTCTAATGTGTGGTTTCACTGCGAAACCAATGAATGCTAAAGGGTTAAATCATTAATGCCCAGCCTCCTATTTATAGGACAGTTACATTTCACTTCCATGGCTGAACCAAATGCATTCCATTGTTTCTTTTTTGCTTTGCCTATGAAGTCAATAGGTATTACTAGATTCCTAAACAGTCTTCAGCAGGTATATACCACCAATTAGTCAGATTTTGAAGTCAAAATGTCGTTTTGAAATTTTTTGATTTTTCCTTTGATTTATTTTTGAGGCAATGCAAGGAATTAAAAAGTGATTTTATTCTTTGATATTTTTACTGAATTTCAAAAACTAATATTTGTGAGAAAAAAGTTTTTTGCCAATTTTTTAAATTTTTTTCCTCCTCTAATTTTAATTTTACTTCATAGTAACTTAGTTTTGGTGTTTTAAACCTAATTTAAAAGAAAGTTATTGAAATCTATGTTTAAATTAATTTGAGTGTTTAATGGGTTAAGATTTTTAGCGATTTTTTTGGAGGAGGGGAGTAAAGTTATGATAAATTGAAGCATTTACCTTGTGTTCAAGATATTTGTTTTTCAATACTTTTTTATCTACTTACCGACATTAAAAAAAATTACATATAATCCATCTGGTGAGAAAGAAATACAACATTGTTCTAACAGAAAATATGGTTTATACGTACTATGGTATGATTTTAGCTAGGATTATTTCAAATTTTGATGAATAATTCAGTGGTAACAAAAATTTAAAATGCAAACAAATTTACCTTTTTAATAACAATAATTCTAGATAATTCTTAAGATTTATTTTCAAAAATAAATAAATTTTAATAAAATGTTTTAAAAATTAATTAAGATAATTTTTCATTAATAATTTTGATGGATTAAATTTGATCCATTAAATTCAATTTCTATTCTAAAGCTAAATTATGGGCTAAAAAAAAAAAAGCATATAATGGAAATTTTAACATTAAAGAGATGAAAAGGAGTTTTTATTTTAAAATGTTAAAATTGCTCAACATTCCAAATACAGAATAGCTATTCCCTTAATATCTTAATGGATAAACAAGGGTCAAATTTTAAATACCATAATAATTTTTTTCAATACTTGTATTTATTAGGTTTTATTTAAGTCTGAACTACAAAATTATCAATTATTTTTTAGAAATTGTTATTTAAATACAGCATTCTAGCCAAAACGTTTGAAAAATAATCCTTACAAGCAATTTTGAAATAAGTATGATTTTTCATTACAGTTTAAAAATCCAAATTAATGAACAATTTAACAATCAACATTCAATTGTGAAATAAAACAGATGTATAAAAAGCATGCAACAATTATTCTTATAACAAACCACAAAAATAAGACATTAAGGAGAGCATTTCATTGAAAGCTTCATACATTTTATAAGGAAATTCCTGCTTTTAAGGATATCTGATTTAATCATTGGTTCTCTTTCACAAAATAATGAAATAAACCTAGACACTTACTCACAAACAAAAGTTCCTCTAGCTAGATCTTTTAAAGTCCTTACTCCCCATCCTCTATTTAAAGTTCGAAACAGTTGTAAAGGATAACTGCACAAAAAGAAAAAAAGAGGAAAGATTGAATGTCACTGAAAAGGAAATCATTAAAAATGATACTGTATTGTATTTTCTACTATATTAAATTCAACGTTCACAAAAATATGAACATGCAAATAAAATGCAAGTTTTAAGTGTCTGCACAAAAAAAAAAATACTACAAGCATGGTACAATGCTCTTTAATAAACAAATTCTTATTTAAATTAATAAGAAATATAAATCTCTATACATTTTTACTAGTGTATTTTAATTTGCATCAAAATTTTAAGACACATTTCCATTTATTCTCATGCATTATATATATATAATTGACTGAGGGAGGCGAATCCTCCATTTCAACTTGACCACTTAGCATTTCACCTGTCTGTAAATTTGTTCAACAGACAAGTGTTGTTAGATCTTCGATTTTGGCATGAAGGTTCCTTGAGAAAAAGGAAAAACAACATGTATGTAATAATTTTTTAAAAAAAATTCCGTTTCAAGATTACAGCCATTTTAGTAGTTTCAATGCTTTGGTGAGCCAATGATGAGTTTGGCACCTTCACAACATTTGAATCAAGGCAAGACATTTAATTGTTTTTTATATTGTGTAAATTTTTTTTATACTGATAAATGCAGACCTTTGATTGTAATTTTGTTAATACTTATAAAAGCAGACATTTAATTGTAATTTTGCTCATACTGATAAAAACAGAAATTTAACTAAATTTTTTAAAATGCTAATAAAAGTAGACATTTAATTGTTATTTTGTTAATACTGATGAAAGCAAAGATTTGAGTAAATAATTTGCATTGAAAAAAAAAAGAAATAAGATCATAGTTGCATTTTCCTGTTTACTTCCATTTAATCTCATTTTTCTCTTTTTTTTAAGTATGTTTTTCAACAATTCTAGCCTAGTTAATGCTATAAAAATTTAAAAAACTACTTCCACTCTTCAGCATAAAATTTTCTACAACTTTGTTCCAATACTTTTTTGATGCAACTTTATTAATAAGTTAATGTGTTTATTTTGTAAAAAAATACAAGGAATAAATTTGTGCATTATATAAGTGTGCAATATTGTACACTGATTGTTTTAAGAGCATAAATATAGTTTGTAAGATAGTGTAAATACAGGGACAAAGAAGGTACTTCCTCCAGAGACAGATTATGTCTGGTATCCCAGGAAACAATATTGTCTTCAAAATAAATAACAACATTGGTTAAACCTTTAAAGACTGCAATGAAGAGCAGATCTTAGATATTCTTTTTGATACGAGGTCTACTGTCCACAAAACTTATTCCGCAGCATAGAGTAGACATTTTGAAGCAGCTGGCATTCATTTAAATCCAGACATTAATTTATTGTTAATATGACATATTACTAGAAATAGAGGAAGATTAATTTAAGATATTCAGAAGGTATTTTAAATAAATCCAATCCATGGCTATTGCTAGGATATCAAGTGCAAAGTGACATGAATCACTGAGAAGTGTCAACAACAGCAGAATCCCGAAATGGGAGAATGGAGAAGAGAATCTAATCCAGCAACTTTAGACAGCTTCTGATGCTAACGAGTAAGGCATTTAAATCTTCAGACAATGAAAGATACAGTATTAGATTTTGACAGAAAAGTTCATATAACTTATAAGTTGAAGAAGTAGGAAGAAGTTAATTTAAAAAAATTAAGCGACATTAAAAAGAATTTATTTCAAAGACATGGATAAATGGAATTTATCACACATGCACAGATAAATAGATCATGTTTAGATATATTTCTATTACGCACATCCAGTATCCCAGCAAGATCACACAAGTCTATACTTGCATGAATTTTTTAAAAAAATTTCCAGTATTCGTGATAAACAACAATGGATCAAAAATAAACTTCTTCAGTTTTCAAAAGCATTTTTAAATTTTTTTTCATTTTATGCAAGCACACATCAATTTCAGAAGAACTGAACTTTATCAGAAGTTCAAAGGGATTCATTAAATAAATAAATAGATTTACAAACCTTAAACCTTTCTGTACAACTCTATTAATGCAAGTTTTGGGACAATGGCAGGTTTTGTTGCATTCATAAAGTGATGGTGGGTCATACATATCAAAATCAGAGAGTAAGCACCCATCCTGTAAAAATGCATTTATTTATTATTTATTTAATTAGCATGATTTTATAATGGCAAACTTTAGGTCTTTAAAAAACAGATAAACATACCATATCATACCAGCATTTGGAAATGCGAGTGCAGGTACAGTCAGAACTACAATTATCCTTGCAATAACATTTCTAAAAATAAAAGATACATTTATAAGGATACATGCAAAGAATGATATTTCAGCTATTTTTTTTCCATAAAATATGAATATATGAAAATGCTATACATCCAACAAAAATCTTTGTCAATGCATTTTATGATTCATACCAAATCTGAAACTAATTAAAAGTGAGATTTTTTTTTTTAGACCAAAAAGTTATGAGAAATTTTTTTGTTGATTCAGTTTATTTTAGATTTATGAGGCATTCATAATTTCTGGCCAGACTCATTAGCTTTTTTTTGAAAAAGTAAACAGCCAATGTTTCAGGCAGATATTAATTAACAACAAAAATTTAAGCATTGCAACACCAAAGGATAATTTTATACTGGACTCAATCTGATAATACTACAGCCTTATTTTTTTTCACACAAACAATTACAAGAATGTTCCTAAAACTAACTTGAATCAATAATTTTTTTATGTGAATAGTCTTTTAATAATTATTTTGGGGAAATCTGTTTTACTATTCAATTCAAGACATTTCACCTTATGCATTCATAAAATGTAAAATAAACAAGAATCAAATATTGGCCAATAAAGCAAAAATCATCTCTTACTAAACATGCTAATTTAAATTACCTTCTACAAAACTAAGGTAAGAATTAAGAAAAGCCAAATAATGATTTGGTGGAGCACAACAAAATACTTTCAAATTTTGTATTATATCATCCAGTCAATAATAGACATATATCTCTACTAATAATAAAGATGATGTTGGCGGTCTACAGAACAGACCGTTGAATCTAGAGCTACCAAATTTGGTACAGGTATACTTTGGAGTCTGGGAATGTGCACCTAGGAGCCATTTTTTTCAATTTTTTATTCAAATTTTAATTATTTAAAAATTAAGCAAATTATGACCATTTTCGGCCACATTTTTGTGAATAACTTCCGAAAAGAACTATCGCATGAAAATGATTTTTATACCATTTTAAAGTGCAAACAATTATCTTTCCAATGATATTAATAAGAGTACTGTGCGATAATTACCTTTAATTTTACAAAGTTTTAAATTGTCATTAACTGCAGTCAAGGAGACTGTTTCTCTTTTCGACCAAAGGTAGGGAGAAAGGGTGGGAGCAAACAGGTCTTGAGCCCTGCTAGAGAGTGAATTCGGTTGTCTCAGAGTTTGGGGTGGAGGGAGGGGGAAACACCTGCTAAACAGTCATTTTTTCAACAATGAAAGGGCAGCCATTGTTGGTCATTTGCGGTTAGAAGGAAAGGATTTAATAAGCTCAACTCGCAATCAATAGGAAAATAGCGGTTGAAGCAACATGAAAGATTTTCTGAATTAAGTATAAAACCTTTTAATGATAAAGATAAAGGTGATATTTTAAATCCATTACAATTGATTAATTTCTGACCAAATTTTTTTGTACACTTCTTGCGTAATGCAAAAAAAATTATCCAAATATAATTACTTTCTAAATGCATTACACAAAATGACTGACTAAAATGTTAACATAAAATGCAGATCAATACTTTTTACAGGTCATCACTAATGTAGTTTGCAATACCATTAAGAGGTCTGTTTTGTTCATAATGAATAAGAAAGTAAAGTCGGATACGAAAAGAATGCGGGTTAAATGTCTATCACAATTTGAAGTCAAAAATTACTTCGTTAAGGGAACCAGAAATATAAATTTATGCAAAAGAGATCCATTTGAAATTATATTCCTGGCGAACAAGCTGGTTGCTGAAGACGGCTAGTAACAAATAAAGATTTACTTTTGTATACAAACTATATGACTTTACAGATAACACACATTCAGTCACAGATAAACCTAAACAAGCACACAAAATATTTATCAATTAGAAATATTTATACATTAGTAACAATAATATTTTTTTGAACAATTTAGTTTCTATTGAGATATTTGTACTTTTACAGCTAAATCAAAGCATCCAAGCCTTAAACTAACTCTAAGGTAGCAAAAGTATCTCTTCTAAGATTTTTTCCCTACTTCTTACTGTAATAACAAAAGATGAAAAATTGTTAAACATATCCCTAAATGAAAATAGTAATAACATATAAAAGTAATTTTTCTTAATATAAAAAATATTGTACATATTAGATTTTAACACAGTTAAATGCAAAACATTCAACTTCATATGCTCAAAGATGACACAGAATTCTCACAGTTCTTACCTGCATGCTGTCAACAGTAGATATAATAGTTACATTAGAAGCATAACAGTTCCGAGTAATATACCGAAAATCCATGATGAATTCTTCCTGATCAACTTCATTGACTGCCTGAATGGGATACTTTTCACTACCTCGAGAAATATCTCTATAGAAAAAATTAACATTAGATAATTTTAATAACTCGCAGTGCATTTTGAATTCTGAGGACATAAAAATGAATTTTAAAAAGTTTACAGGGGCACAAACCAAAACTACACTACTGGCAAAAAATATTGCAAGATTGGTAAAATGCCAAACCTGCATTTTACCAATCATCAAAAACATTTGGAGTTAATTTGAATACAATGGTTCACAATCTGTAGTGGAGAATTGTGGGAACTCACATTTTACAGTGACGATTTTGTCACGAGGATTTTTAGGGACCTTTCAAACAGCAATATTGAATTTTATGAAATTTGAATACTTTGAGTACCCATTTGAAGTTATAAATTAAATATATAATTAAAATTGCAATGCAAGGATTAATACTCGAAGATTCAAGTTAAAAAAAATATTGAATTGAGGAAAACTCCTCATCATTTTTTTTTTCTCTTTCAGAACAACAGAAATTCTGCTGGTTGCAATGCTTAAAACTTTCTAAATCTACTCGCATTCAACAGGAATTTTTATATAAGCTGCCTTAGATATTATGAAAGAAAATTTACATTATGCTTCGTGCATGTACAGTTACAAAGTATTTACTAGAAATATTCATATTTCCTCAGATATTCAAGGTATTTATTCAAATTTTAATATGTTTCTCTAACATTCTATTCTGCAAGTTCTGTAGTAAGTATTCTGTAAGTTTCGAAAAATTTGGCATAAAACTCTGCATGTTATAAGCGAAAAATATCCAAAAAATTTGGGATGTTTTAAAGAAACCTTTATATCTCTCCAAAAATTCATGATATTTTTTATAAAAATACATGTAAGCAGTGTTCATAAGGAGCAAAACAATCGATGAAAGTTTCAAAACATTATGAGCTTCCTGTGGAATGAGGCGAGCACAAATAATTTTCGTCATCAATTTGTGGACGGTCCTCTAAAAATCCCTGTGACAAAATCTTCACTATAAAATGTGAAATCCCATGATTGTACGGCCCACAATTCTCCACAACTGATTGTGAGCCACTGTATTCAAATTAACTCCAAATGTTTCGCATTTTACTAATCTTGCAATACTTTTTGCCAGTAGTGTATGTTTGAACTGGTAGATATTTAGCACAAGTCAATAAAAAAAGATTCTTCAGATAAATTCTTTTCTAAAAGGGGGATAAAAATGAAATTTAATTGAAATGGAGTAGATTAATTTACAAGATGCATAATTTTAATTAAACAATTATATTTATAGAAAATACTGCTAAATTAACTTTGGTAGAGATTGAAAATCAGTATTATGCTATTTAAATTTTTAATAGTGGCACAACAACAACAAAAAACTGGTTACAAATATAAAAATAATCTAATATACAACTGTGTACAGAATTTAAAAGGCAGTTTAAGTTAATTTTAATTTACCTCCTTTTACCTTTCATGAAAAAAATTACAATAAAATCATAAAAACATTTCAGTTGCATTAAAGAAATCCAAATGTATATAAATCAAATATAATCAAACATTTAAAATAAAAAAAAACATTTTTGTTGTATTATAAACTTTATGAAAAATAGGAAAATATTTTCTAAAGTAATATCATTGAAATTTTAGAGTAGTCATACATCAATTGCTTCCAATATCTGAAATCAAGAAACATACCTATAAACCACATACTGCTGAAAGGATTTATAGTCTGAGATTGTTGAGGTTAATGAATGTTTATTCAAAATCCTTAGAGATTTAGAATCTTCATCACAGCACTGTAAAAAGAACATAAACTCCTGCAAATTCTTCATAAAAGTGACAAAAGTTTAGACTAAAATAAAACTTTAAATATCTATGAATATAGGATCAAAATCACATGTTTAAATGTAACATAGAAATATCATAATCCTGTAAATACAATCACTGATAAATAATTTTTCATTAACAAAAAAAAAAAAAAGTAAAGCAAAATAAACTGAAAACAACACCAACCAACCTACTCACCATCAATATGTATTTGGTACTAAATACACTGTAGTTACTTTATGTATTATCACACTCCTATGTCAATCATTTGTCAAAAAAACTCCTACTGTTAGACTTTGTCTCACAGCTGTATTTTCAGTAATATTTCCAGATACTTCTTTTGCAAGGAAATTGCATTGCTATTTTCTCTTTCAATTTTTAGCCTTTTTATTACATCTTCCCTTGTTAAAATTTCACCAGCACTTGTCTGCACACATCTGCATTTTCGCTTCGAATTATTCATGTATGCAGTTGTGAATTTATAAGCTTTTGGCGATATTACTGACAATTTTGTGCATTTCAAATTTTCGTATGTTGAAGAAATTGTGCTTTGTGAACTACACTCTTGAGGTACAGACAAAGACAGGTTCTGAGAACTTGAAGGCATATCAGAGAAAACAGAAACATCTGGTTGCAGACTTTCGGCATCTGCCAAAGAAAGTGTTACTTTCTGTGCAATTGCTTTTAGGTTTTTAACAATACACTTTAGATCCCTCTGATAACTACATCTTGCCACAAATTTTAAAGATTAAACAATTATGCGCTCCTCTTCATGAGAGAAAACTGGTAATTTTCCCCATCCTTTATGTGCAGGATTTTTAAAAATGAGTTATGATAAGGAATATTTATGCTTTATCAATTTTCAATTTATCATAAATGAATGATTTATTTAAAGAAAAAATCATTCACAAGATGCAGAACGTTAAGCCTAACCATATACTCATTTTCTAAATATGGGATTAAAAAAAAAAAAAAAAAAATTCTTCCTTAGCTGCAAGTTGAAGCAGCAGCAGAAATGTCCAAAAAAAAGGTATTATGCCACTATAATAAGAATTCCTCAGTAATCTGGTCCTGGCAGTGAAAGCTAGAACACTTAACATATGGCATAAACTAGTCCATTTCAGTTTAATGTGTTATCAATCACTTATAAAGAAACTGCGAAAAAATATCAGTTGAGGAATGGAAGTCAGAACAGCTAACTATAATATCTAATTAAAAAAAAACTACAAATATAATTAAAAATCTGTTGTTTTATAAGCCTTATATTTTGACTACCCATTTTACCCCACTTGACCCTATAAAGCAAGAAACAAATATGATTTTTAAAGATGTTTGGTTAACAAGATAAAATGTCATTATGGTGTTTTACCTGTACTAATATAACATCTTGGATCAATTACGATTAGAAAATTAAGAAAATAGCAACAAAAATTAAGCAAAAACTAAATAATAAAATGAGTACAAAATGATAATTACCAATATTACTTTAAAAGACTATATATGCATTTTAGTCAATCTAAAAATAATGAAACGTAACTGTACAAGATTAATGCACATACCATAATAGGGGTTTCACCATCTTTGTTTGCACAATCTAATGATGCATTCCTTGCTAAAAGTAATCTAAAAAGAGACAATTAAAAATCCAGTTCTTATAATCAATGAATGCATCAAATGCATTTCTATGAAAAGATTAAGAAAATGAACCACACAAAATGTAACAACAATCAATATTTGACACTAAGAGCCCTTAAGAACTACAGAAATTTATAAAATTTCTGATATTCTGATCCTGGTTGTAATGAAAAAAAATATGTACTAGGTAAAACACCCTTCTTTGCATTTTAAATGCTCATTACCATGGCGATTAAATTAAATTTTTTTTATATATTTTAAATCAATTAATTAAAACAGTTAAATCAATGTTAACAATTTAATTTCATTTTTCCCTGGTATACAGTATACAGGGGCAATTGTGGCTTCATGAAAAAATACCTGAAATTTTAGCAGGAAAATTAAGTGTAGGGAAAGGAGATGTATTCATTCATTACGGTGCAGATTCAACTTTTGCAAGCAATTTTTAATATGCTTTTTGCACATAAGAAATTGATTTATTTCATTTTGTCTTAGTTCATGAGTTTTCAATAACATTCCATAAAACACATGAAAAGAAACCATCAAAGTTGATAACAAAACATTATTAAAAATATAATAACATTTTCCATGAATAGTATTAATGAATATATATATATATATCAATTCTTATGGGACCATTCTTAAGCGAGGTAGTTATTCTTAGTTATGGTATGGCATTTTCTAAAAAATTCATTTGGATTGACTTACAAGGAGAGGGCACGACTTGAGAAATTCAATTCAGGATGAAACTTGACATATTAGTAGCATACCATTAGGGTATTCACCCATTAATCTAAAAAAGTGCAATGACCAGCCAATTCAGAGGAAATGGCCCTCCAACTTTGGGCGCAACTTATATATCAGTAATTCTTCACAAGCAATCAGTACTCAGATAGTTTAGATGTCAGTGTGCCCGCCTACCATTCGGTAGGTCCGCAGTTCGGTCCTGGCTGCACTTTTTTTAATTTAATTTTTTTTTTCAAAATTATTACCCCAGCTTAATTAATTATTAATTTTTATTAATTAATTAGCCAGCTTATTATTATTAATTAATTATTAAAAGCTTTATAACCCCATACAGATTTAAAACGGAAAACGTGGGGAGCATGCAATAGATAATTGATGCATAAATAGTTTATTTCAGTCACTAACAATTTTATTGCAATGGAAATGATATGAACTGTTGTGTGAGTTTTCTCAATGACAGCTACTCTCTACACTCCTTGCTATTAAATATTACATGCGCCCCACGTTTTTCGTTTTAAATCTGTATGGGGCTAGAAGAAATTATTTTATACTTTTTAGTCCGTTTTAAAAACGTGGTATATTAAAATTTTTATTTTATTTAAATAATTATTTTCTGCTTTTTAGTCTTGTGTGTGTGAAATTTTGCAATCGATTTTAAACTTCTTGATGAGATTATGACGAAGACATGTGGCAAATTTCAGGTTTTATTTCAGTTTCTCTTCACCTGATCATAAATAGAAAATTTTTATTTTCCTGAAAAATTAAGTTACGTGACCCAGAGACCTTCGAGATATAATGAAAAACGTACTGCGCATGAGTCATGCAAAATATGAAATGACAGACAGACAAGAAAGCGAATTAATATTGCATTGTCATCTAGTTCTGAGCTTTCAAGTCCCCAGCTCATCGGGAAGTTAGTTTAAAATTCATTGCAAAATTTGTACCGAACAGACAGACAAGAAAGCGCGTTAATAAAAACGTGGTAAAATACAAGTATTTATGCATCAGTGTAGAAATACTTGAATATATAACTCACTTGACACAAGCCCAGTTATCTTTACGAGCAGCAATATGCCTAAAAAACAAAGAGAGAAAAAAAAGCTTAAAAACATTTCATAAATGATAAATATTTTATAAAGCTGGTTATAATAAATATAGAAAACAGAAATTCGTAATGCATTTATTTCATAGTTAAAAGAATATGCAGTGTTGAGCTGCAATTCAGTTTTTAAAATTTGATCTGTTGTATAGCGAGTTAGAAAAACAAAAAAGTAACTTGAAATATAAAACAATATTCAGGAATACTGGTTTACCTGATGACAGAAATTACTAAGTAAAGGTTCCATTGTGAAAATTATTTACATTATCTTTCACTAAAAAGAGAGAAAATTACCAATTTATTGATTATATATTAAAGACAATGTAAACTTACTATTAGGAACGTAACAAATATTTGGCCCTTTTGCCAAATATTCAGTCTGGCCGAATACCAAACAGATATTTAGCAAAAGAAGAAGGGGGGTGGGAGTGGAAATCAAGATAATTTTTTAAAAATGTGCTTTTAAAATATATTTTATATCAATTTTTTAATAACACAATTATTTTTCAGCATTTTCATAAAAAAGTCTATTTTCTTTGGTTTCATATATATTACCAGCTTCAGAAAATAAACGCTCACTATATACTATGCTTGCAGGAGCTGACAGATATATTCTTGCTTAATTTGCAATCCTTGGGAATTTTTTCCCACTCATTAAGTGGACACTCCATTCTAGCTATTAATAGTTCTCTATCAAAATAGGAATTTACCTCTAATAATTATAATTTTTCAATTTTTTTTCTGAGTTTGTCATTGTTAAGCTCTGCAATGATGACTCTTATTTTCAGTATTCGGCCAAATCACTATTCGTTACACATCCCTACTTACTATCATCTTTAGAAAGTCTACAAACTGATGGTAAAAATTCATTATAATTTTCTTCTGTGAAATTAGCTCTTTAATGATCAGTTTTTGTTCTTTTCAAATAAAATTTACCTTTTTAATTACTCTTAATACTTACAGTTCTTACTTTAAAAAAGATAAATGAATACAAAAGCTTAAATATTAAATTTTCACAGTGTTGTGACAGGTAGACATTTTGATAAAATATTGGTAGATTTCTTTAAAAATTATGTAACAAATAATAGATATTATGGAAATTAGAAAAATGTATTTTCTAATACAGTAGTTCAGAAATATTTTTTGGATGATGTAGAAGCTCAAAGGGTGGGGTGGGGGGGAGGAACTTAAGCATTAAATCGACAAAGTATTAATGTAGATTTCAAAAAGTATTTTGTATGTGAAGGTTTATGTAATGCTTATACCAAGAACTTCATTTTTGTAAAAAATGTTGGCGTGTTGAAGAGATCAGAAATATCATGCCTGAAATAAGAAAGTATGAAATATGATTTTTTTTTTACACTTTTAGAGTTATATTCATTAACATTGCATTCAAATCAATTGTAGACAATTGAATGGTTAGTATAAAATCAGTTCATTTGTAACATGCAATAATTTACAAAAAGACTTACAAGGCAGAATCCCCTCTTTGATTAACAAAGCAGAGGTTGCAGCCAGTGTCCAAGAGCATTTCTAAAATTTCACTGTTCCCAGAACACGCTGCCCAGTGTAAAGCTGTATTTTGCTCCTAATGGAAGAAAAATATAAATAAAAGGATTCTAAATAATAACATGAATATACATCTGTAACTACATTTTTCATAATTGGCATAATACCATTAAAGACTAGTAAGCTAAAATGAATGACAAACACACAATATGTGCAGTGGGGGGAAAGGGGGACTGCAATCTATATTTCATTGTACAGTGATGCCTTTCAGCATAGTTTCTATTTAAACAATAAATCATATATATTTCACAACAACTGCCTTTTCTAATTAATTTGGAACAATCTAATTATTAGTCAATAAAAAATAATAATTAAGATTTTTTGACTAATTTTTAATTAATTATAATTAAAAATTAAACTTCAAAATAAATGTTTGTGATTATTTTTCCCGCATTCCTTATTCCTGTTCATAAAAATTTAAGCACTTGTGATTGAATAATAAAAAAAATCATTACAGTGTTATGTTACTTTTGCATCTATTTATGGAAAACATTTAGAAGTACAGTATCTTTTATTTATCAGTAATTATCCTTCATTTTTTAAATTTATATTAAAATTTCAGAATTGTGAAAAAAAAAATTCTGTAGCTGGAAAACATTTACAACAACAACAAAAAATCATTAAAAAATGAATTAAGAAAAACTGGATCTAAAAATGAGTACAGCATGAAAAATGACAGTAAAGATTTATTTTAATCATTTAACAGCTTTAATAAATAATACATCATAAATAAACAATAAGTAATTTTAATAAATAAAAAATAAGTTATATTAAAAAATAAAGTGATAACTACAATTCTAAAAACAACAGTTTTAACAAATAAGTAATTGCAATAAATAAATAGTATGCAGCATGTTGAATAAAATAATTACACGACAAAGTTAACAATTAACAATACAATTCACATCTAAGGTGTTCTAAGCTTCATAAAAAAAAAAAGAGAATTTGGTTACTGCTTTTTAAATGAATATATTGCCATGTAAAAGGAAATACACATGATGGAAACAAGATATCGTTATATTTAACTAACAAATATGATTAAGAAATAATATATATATATATTACAATTTTTCATTTTGACTTTAAAGTTTCTTGACTTTTGACTTTCAGAAAAAAATTTGAACTACTAATGAGTTTGAATTAGTCAAGTTCTACTGCATCTCAAGGTTACACAGTGGAGGTTGTGATTGAAAATGACAATTAGATCTTATATACACCTTTATGATCTAACCCTCTGTCTGTATAATTTTTAAAATCACAATTTAGATGCAACATTTGCAAACATGTTCAAATACTGTTGAGCCAAGTGAGTTGTTATTTATATTCAAAGCTTTATTAGTATAATATGATCCAATGCTATAAAAGTATTAAGTAAAGACACAGCAGAAAATAGACTTGCCTCCAAACTGTGGAAATTGCAGCCACAGGGTTAATTATAAAAAAATGAGTGAAAAAGTTAACATACAGCGAATTACTTACATTATCACGCACATTAGGATCAGCTCCATGTTTCAACAACCACTGAACTAAATCACCATAATTATGTTCACATGCCCATACCAAGGGAGTCCAGCCACCATCATCCTGAAATATACAATGATAACCAAAAAGTTTCACCAAGTAATGCATTCTTTGTAAACTGCATACAGTTATTTACACAGTAACACTAATAAATATCAAACTTAAGCTTGATTTGTATGTAATAATTGTTGTCAGTTTATGCATCAAATATTAATTCATAATGAATTATTACTGTTCAAGATTCATTAGAGTTTAAATAACTTATTTTATAAACATTATTTTTGGTCTTATTTTACCATAATTTTTTTTAAAAAAAATAATCAAATTCATGAATGATTTTTAGAAACTCAAATAATTCATATCCAATTTCAGTGACTTTTCAGGCAGATGAGGCAATGTATATTGTTTAAAAATTATTTTGATAATTTGTAAAAGTGAATATTTCCACAAAGGTTTTATTTCAGCCTGCTTTATGATTTGAAATTTGCACATAATACTCTTTTTTTAAATTTTATATTATTAAGTGAGCAAACCACCTTAAAAACATTTACAAACGGTATTATATTTAATATAAAGCATTACAAATAAGGTGGTTTACAAATTTAAAAAGATGAACAAGTAGAAACTTTAAACCACTGTTGCCAAATCTTTTTTTAATAGCTATTACATAATTTATGACCAGTGGCAGCTCGTGCATAGTGAATATTCAAAAACAGAACCAGCTAAAGGATTGAAATTCAGTAGGAGGTCTTGACGCAAAAATTGTGGATCTGTATTAAATTTTGGATGGAATCCATCAAAGGTAATTCAGTTTGTTCATGTGCATCTTTGTGTGATCTGATACTCAAATAAACGTTACGGAAAAAGTTGTTGATATTTTTTGCTCGAAATAAAACCAGAAGAGTAGATTTCATTTTAAGTAGTTTTTATTAATAATAATATTATCTTTTTCCCTACATACGTATTTATTTCAACTTAAAACTTTCAGTGTTTAGGGAAGCAATTAGCCGCAATAACCTAAATCCTTATAAACACGAGCTAGGGACACAGAAAAATTATCGAGAAAATTTATTATTAAAAATAGGAAGTGATTATTTTCAGGTACTGTACCTGCGGATAAAAAGTTATTTGCAGGTTCTATACCTACGAATAAAACGTTATTTGAAGGTACTGTACCTGCGGATAAAACATTATTTGCAGGTTGAGGTGAAAATTATTCTGTACGACTTTTGTGGGGAATTTATTTTTCCTAGTTTCTACAAGATTGTTCTTTTTATGCTTGAGATTATGAAATTTGATGTTATTTTGCGAGATTTTTTAGTATTTCAGCGGAAACACCCGAGATGCTTTTAATTTCTGTTTTCCTATGATTCTGCTTTAATTTTCGGTAAACAAAATATTTTTTGAATTTTTATTGATGAAATTGCACCTCATATATTTAATCAAAAATAAAATTTCTAGTTATGAATAGCTATATATCCTAAAATATGTGTTATTCATCATTAAGGAATTTTATAAAACCCTTGCAGTTAACGTAGATCCAAAGTCAACAGCATAAATCTTTAACTCTAGCATAAATCTTAAAGACTATAAAGTAGGAAAAAGTGTACGGATTTTTTCTCAAATTCACTAACAGGTGATGCCACTTGTATGGAATAAGTTTAATTAAATTTACTGATTAACTGATAATTAAGCCAAAAATATTAAAATAGTGCACTCTAATCTAAAATTCAGAAGTTTGCAAAATAACAGAATGGAAAATACCTATAAATAACGTTTTTATCCATTGCTACCGTACATACAAATAACATATCATTCATAGTTACTGTACCTGCAAATAATGCTATCCTTAAAAATAAGCATCATCAAATAAAAAAAATCTAATAATAATTTTTATTAACTAATTATTTAACTGCTGAAAATTAATTAAAAATATCATAAGAAAAAGTTACGGCATTGAAGTTGAATTTCTCACTACACAGTATAGGACTTTTAAGTTACAGCACCCCCATGGTGATTTAGCATGAGCTGTCATTGCTTATGGCAATATATATAATTGAGAAGAGATTAAAGCAATTCATATTTATAAAAAGATAAATCACATAAATCACTCACTTGCAGATTAATGTCAAATTTTCCTGAATTATATAGGAACTCTGCCATTTCTTTTGAATTATTTTTGCAAGCAACATGAAAAGCTGTCAAACCATTTTCATTCTAGAATCAGAGATACAGATATACAATATTTAATCTTAAATATGAATGACATAAAAAATGAAATATATTTTAATGGAAAATAATAATAATGTTAAACTGCTCGAACAATGACACCTTAGTAAGAACTTCAGCTAAGTTTAAAAATGACACTTTAGTAACAACTTCAGCTAAGTTTAAATTTCTGTAAGTAGAGAAATAAGATCTTTAGTCAGACACTTAAAATTAATTAAGACCCCAAAAGTTTGTATTTAATTTTAACAGGGTGGCCATCATTTTTACTGTCTGAGTTTCCCTGAAATTTCAGGTTTTATAAAAAATTTCCCCAACTTTTTTAAGAGGTATCTAAAATCTTCAGAATGATCTCACTTTATTTTCTTCCACTTATTTAATGTACAGTAAGCTCAGTGGCGGCTCATCCATAAGAGATGCAGTCCCCCCCCCCAGAAATTATTATTATTTATTCTAATTGGCTTATTTTTCCACAGTAATCAACAAAAATGGCAAAAAGTAATACAAAATGTAAAAAGACGGAAAATTAATCAAGAATTAAGAGAGAGACAGACCAGAGCTGCATCAAGCTTTGCCCCTCCTACGGATCCAATATTAACGAAAAGAGCATCGCAAAGCGAAAGAAAAGCAACCCTTTCTCTGCTTGAAATTGCATTCATTTGAGCTGCATTTTTTTCAGCTCTCATTTAGCTCTTTTTCGCTTTTTCTCAGTAGTTCAATCATTTTTTTAAATCCAATTCTGGAGGAGTTGCAATTTTTTGCTTCTTTATGTTTTTTCGGATGCTGATTTCGATTCTGAGGTCTGCCACCAATAATTTTTGTTGGAATTTTAGTTATAGCCAAAAAACATATTTTTTTCTCCAGTTTTTTGCTTATGACTCAAAAACTATCAATTTTTAGTACCTCATTATATATCAAAATAATCAGTACAAAATTTCCTACAACTTTTGCAGCATTGCTTGTTTCTGAGCTGACGAGCCACCACTGAGTATGCTCTTAATAGTATGCAGTGATGCAGCTATAGGGGGCGTGAGAGGCGGTCTGCCCTGGGTGGCACTTCAAATGGGCGACAAAATCAAACATGCGGGAAAACAATTTTATAACTAAGAAGAGGACCGGCACTACCTCAGTGATTGTGCACATAAAAAAATCTATTGTAATTAATTCATATATTTCGCCTTTTTTTCTGTAAATTGCCGGTATGTGAAAGAAAGTCTGGTGGTGGGCGCATGATTTCACAACCTACCTGCAGAGATCCAGAGCATAAAAAGTGAATTGTGTTATTAAATCAATGGCCCCCGCCGGGATTTACTATTTTTTTTAGGTTTATATGTAACTTGTAAAACTGTTAACTGTTGCAGTCTGAAAGTTCGCCCCAGACGACAGAAGTTGCAGTTACGCCACTGATAGTATGTGAGCTCCATTCTAACTAAATTCAAAGCAGAATAAACAAAATTTATAGCTCAAAAACAAAACAAAAAAGTCATTTTCATTTACCAGGTTTCATATAAGCTTCATTTTTATAAACATTTCCCCAATTTTTACAATTAAATTAATCAATATATACAACACTAGAAGATTTGTGGGCAAATTACAGAAGATGCGTGGGAAGATTAATGAGCATTTAGCCCACTAACCATTTCTCAGAACTGATTGTCTCAGATTTACTCATGAAAGATGCAGTACGAAATCACACGCACATTGGTAGAGGGCTTAAAAAAATGAAATAATTTGTTTCCTTCTAGTTAGATGTTCCTTATTGATACTGTTTACCAACTCCCAAATCAAAATTGAACACTAATTTCACTAACAGAAAAAAAAGAAATAATTTACAAACACAAAATGAAAAACAGCTGAAAGAAAATACAGTCAGACCTCTATTTAACGAACCTCTATTTTGCGAACTTTTTCTTGGAACCAAGAACATTTTGCGAATTTCTTCGCAAAATAACCTCCAAATAGCGAAGTGCATTCTCTATTTAACAAACTTTTTCTTGTGATCCAATATTTTTTTCCCTCCCTATTTCTCAAAATATTTCTAAACATTTCAAACTTATTCTTTCTTTTAACACATTTTATGGTGATCAATGACCTTGAAGCTGGAAAATGTCAAAGCGCTTGAGCATCAAAGAAAAAAAATTAATACTTCATGAGGTGGATAAAGGTGTGAAAAAAAAAAAAAAGATTTTGCTTTAAAATTTGGTATTCCTCCAAACAGCTTATCAACCATAATAAAAAAATTGTGATAAGATACAAAATTATGATTCATCGAATTCTTGTTCAAAACGTCTAAAAGCATGTGTCTATGAAGATGTTGATGAGGCAGTTTTGAAGTGGACAGTGTGAAAAATAAAAACAATACAGCAATGAATTGTGATGAAGACGAAGATGGAAATGATCATGATGCAGAAATCATCAAACCTTCGTATGATGAAATGCTAAAATTCATTTATTTTAGTATGAAATTATTTTTTTAATTGAAAATACAGTGCATTCCCGGACAAGGTTTTGTTTTATTCTTATTTTTCTTGCAGATTTCTTTTTGATGGGTAAAATATATAACACAAATAGATATTAATTCACAAAATAAAGATGTGATTAATTACTTTTTTAATAATATTTAGTGTTTATGAATTTAAAATGTGTTTCGTGTAGTTTAAAGTATTTTAAAAGGTGAATCTCTATTTAACGAATTTTCCATATAACAAACTTTTTTTCGGGATTTAGTGACTTCGTTAAATAGAGGTCCGACTGTATTAGCAATAACAGTAGGCACTTTTAAACTAAGAGGAGTATTGCATCAAAATAAAAGAAATTATTCAGTGATAGCAAAATTGCATTAACTTTTAGCCTGGAAACCATGGAAAAAATCACCTGCACATTGGTCGTACTAAGTATTCATTGCCCATACTAAGTTTTCACCCAAACCAGTATGGAAAAAAGAACATTTGTTCAAAGTTTTTAAACAATATACGATAAAATAACTAACACATCTTTACAACAAACAATTCTAGTGCACAGAATTTTTCCGGTGTTGCTGGTAAAAAATAAACTTAAAAAAAATCTTTAGGAAGAACAAAATGTTAATACAAATATACGCTGCAAAATAAAGCATGAAAAGACAAAAATAGAGATAAAAAATGCAAGAAAACAATTTTTTTCTGATGTTTATGAATTAAAACACAGGAGCATGATATTCTGTCACATGAATCATTTGAAATAAAAAACTTTTTATTCCAACCTACTTTTTTTAATACGGCTAAAAAATCATAGTATATAGAGAGATAAATAAAATAAACATCAAAGACAAAAAAAAAAAGGGGCAAGAACTCATAAATTAAAACACCAAAAGTTGCAAGTAAATCAATAATAATGGAGGAAAAATAACATTCTCAAAAATGGGCACTCCCCCCCCCCCAAATTTACCACTTAAAATTAAATACATAAAAATCTAATTCAAATTTTTCAAAACTTTTACTGTGTTATCTCCCCTGTCGTGCTAATCCATCACTGTGCCAAATTTGGTCTATAAGTAAAAGGTATGGGCGTGAGTAAAGAACAAAGACACCCCGAAAATACATACAAGATACTAAAAAAAATTTGCTCTTTTACTGATGATATATAGATAACAGCTGTGCGATACTTTGAAGATCCCGTAATTTAGCAAAATGATATGCATTCATTCTGTTTCCCAACATTTAGAGGAAAAAGCATACAAAAAAAAAATGTTGAAAGAAAATAATAACACTAATGTCCAATACATCACAATTCAATAAAAAGATCTATTTGATATTAAATCATCATAGAAGAAAGTAGTAGTGTGGATGCTACCTTGTAGACAGATAAAGAGAAATTTACTATCTCATAAAGTTATGTGAATCTCTTTGGCATGTAAAGAAATTCCTGTTCGTCGCCCACATCAGAGTGCGATTATACTATAGATTTTTAGCTCAAAAAGTATCAGCTAATTTAACTAATAAAAGGAACACAATCCTGTTCATAGCCAAAATTTCAGTACCTTGGAAATTTAAATGTAAACATCTTGCTACCCAGCGCGTGCGCAGAAACGCAAATGGCATCCGTTTTTGACTGTCAGTAAATGAATGATTTTCATCGGTTATAAATTTATATCAGTCTAATTCTACTTATGAAAAAAGACCATCGAATTATCAAAATAAAAAAAAAATTCCAGTTTTTTAGAATAAATTTCCCTAACTTTTGCAGATCTTCAGGAATTCCATTACCATTTATGGTCAGCTGGCCACCCTGTTTAAGTCAACACATATTTTGAGATTTCCAGAGACTTGAGTAGCAGTTTTCAACTTTTAGGCTACATATCTCAAAAATAATTTCCTTTATCCATCTTTCAAAGAGAAGTTAGTTAGGAGATTCCAGTTTCCCTACAAATATTTGTAAAATTTAGCTAAATTTCTGAATTTTTTAAAAATTTAGCCTCAAATATTCACTTCTTTAGTATTACATTTTTGAATTTAATTCTTTTCTTCTAATATGCTTCATTCAGTAAAACTATTCAAATGAATTAATAAGAATTTAATTTTTGATTAAAAATTCTATTTCCAGTATATAGCATTACTCCCCACAAAATCAACCAATTCTTTCACCCACCTACCTGCAACAGGAGGGAAAAAAATCCCACCTGGTTTCTTATATATCAGAAACTTCTGAAGATCTGCATGCCTGAGAGGAATAAAGGCTTTCAAAGATCTATAGAATCAAAATATCCTCAGGTACTTGCTCATGAAAACTTTTCATTTACACAAATATATAGAAAAAGACATAAGCTCTGAAGTTTTCCCAGTCCTTTATTTAAGAGTAATGAATTCTTCATAGCTCTATTTTTGCGAAGACAGACAAAGATAACATTTTTCTAATCTTGATTATCAATTTGTATTTACTGGTAAAACCAGTTTCACACCTAACGTCTCTTGCATAATCATGATCTTAATTATTAGTGAAATCATCACTGAATATACTAATATTTAATATGCTTTCTTAGTTCTTTTCTGATACCCCAATAAAATGGAACATTTCTAAGTAATACCGGAAGTCCTTGTCTTTATAATAAAGCAGTGTTTCTTCAAATCACCTTGATTCCATAAAGAAACTTGAAATTTTAGGCACAAAATTCAGTTTTAGCTAACTCATACTTAAAAGCAAATCAATACCAGAATGCTAGACTTGGTACCTAAATGCAGTTTATGTGTAATTTTGGATTGAAGTTTTCCAATTTCAGATAGATTTGAAGAATTGACCCATTTATTAACACACTTTTATTTTGTGCTATTTTGTAAGAGAAACTTATAAATGCTAATTTAAACAAATCTTTTGAAAATAAAGTCATTTTATTTATTTATGCCATGAAAGAATGAGAAGAATATTATTTATGACATAAATAACAATTTTTTTTTGCTTTTAATGATAAACGGTAATTTTTTGCCATGAGTTTTCCTGCATCCTTTTGGAAAACCATTTATTTCAATTTGCCCTTTATATTTTTTCAGCCTCATAACAGTTTTATGATGAATCCCAATTATAATATGACTGTGCATAATAATTTACTCTAATACGAGGTCTTTATAGTTCAATTACTCAAACTTCCACTATCAATTAAAATAATTACAATTTAGCCAGCACTGCTTATTAAGAATGAAATTATTTATATTTCATCTCAGCTAAACTGATATATTTGTATTAAATCTCTTACACACAGATATAAACAGTAGCTTACTTTGACATCAATTTCAGCCCCAGCATGAATAAGGTAGCGCACAACTGCCATTTGGTCTTTTTCAACAGCCAGGATGAAAGGTGTTTCCAAATCATCATTTACTGCATCAATTGATGCTCCATACTATTAATAATAATAATGAAGACTCTTATATTGTTTTACACTAATTAAACAATAGATCATGAATAGATAAAAAGTCATAAAATAAAAAGAGAATAAAAAAATTGCAAGTCTCATTTCATCAAAATCACAACTATATAATAAGAGAATGCTTTATATTTGTTTTAATCAGAGAGACAAACCAACCACTGCAATTGTTACAAAACATAATAATGAATCAGTAAAAAAGAATAACAAATAAAAAATTACGTGTCTTTAAAAACTAAGGTGCTTTCCATTTCTTGAAATGTTTCTTACATTATTTCAATTTTCATTAGAAGAATTCCTTCATATCCAATATTTTTATTAATCCAATACACAAAATAGATTTTATTACCTGAATCAAAATATGAACTATTCCTATAGATCCATAAAATGCTGCTATGTGAAGTGGGGTGTTATTTTTGTGCTGATTAAACTTGTGATTAGGATCTACACCATTAGCTGAAAGTAATAAAATGATCAATTATTTTTTCCGACAACACAATATATTTCTGCAAAAATGTACACAGAAAAATGAATAACAATTGAAAATAATTCAAAAGAAATGCATGGAGATACTGTAATGATTAAAAGTTTCATTCTACATTTGAGAATCTTTTCCAATATACCTTCTTAAGAAGTATTTATAAAAGAAAGACAAAGTACAACAAAAACAATCATAACGGAAAAATGGAACAAAACAAAAAAACAAATTACCAATTAGCTGTATAACTTTCTTTACGTCTCCAACCTTGATCGGGTTAAACAGACATTTTCCTGTAGGTCTCAAGCGCAAAGTAGGTTCTTTAGTTATTGCCATTAGCATTGTTTTAAGGTCTTGGGTTGGTGGTATAGAAGTAGTGCATACTAAAAAAAAAAGCATATGAAATTTGAAAATTTATTTCAAGTAAATCAAAAAATAAACAATAAAAGTACTTTTCAAAATTAACAAGATAGCCTCTAAGTTACAAATTTATTGTGGCCCAAGATAAAGGGAACTGGACATGGGAGAGGAGAAACTGAATGGTGCATCGTTTTTGATGCAGCAAAGAAACAATAACACAGTAATACCTCGTTAAAGCAATACTTTGGGGACTAAATAAATATGTTGTTATAGAGGGATGTATTGGCAATATAATTACGATATAAAAAAGTTAAATTTTGGTTGTTTTAATGTGGACACAATACAACAATATACATTTTGCAAAAAAAGCATCACCAGAGTGGTTTGTTAAAGCATACAAAAATTTGAAAATTCAGCTATACAAAAAAATAGCTCACATACCCGAGAAACTTATTCATCGAAAAAATCCAATAATTTCGTTTTCTTATTCATTTTTTTTAACTGTTAAGTCAACTAACAAGGTTTGCATAGAGTCTAATGCACGGAAATGATCATTATTTGTGGATGAAAGACTTAAAAAAATTGCCCATTGGGACTGAACTGATTGAAGACAGGAGTGGCGCTAGTGTTTGCCTGACGGGACACACACAGTCTCCCAGACAGGGGCACGACTTGCTGTACGGAGGAAGTATAATGAAATTTGTATAAAATGTTCGCCAGATCTTTATCTATTAGTTGAATACCCTGTTGTGTGAACGGGATACAAAAATTTTCCCTGATGGGGGACACAGCATCCCTGACACGGCCCCCCCTCCACTGGGGGAGAATAACATTATGTTCTATGCAAATTCACCGGGACCACAAAATTTTATTGTTGTAGAGGGATTTATCATTGTATCGAATATCACTGGAGCGAGAGTTTACTGTATATAACTGTAGAGATGGAGGAACACACATACATAGGTTTTTGTCTTTCAATTACCGGGATATCACCTTACACTTCATATGTTCTTTGCTTGCTTAGGGTTTAATTTATCTTTAGCCACTCTAAATACGAGAAAATCTAGTTGAATACATGATGATCCTATTGTACAGTGCTCATAAAAATAAGGAATATCAATCAGAATGAATATCAAGCAATAAAAATAAAAGGAATTATTAAACAAGAACACCAGAATTTTTTATTAAACAAGAATATCAGAAGAGCAAATGACAAGTCAGAGAAAACTGTTCAATTATGCAAATGAGATGCAATAGGATCATACTATCCAGCAGTTCTTGGGGGACCGAACCTCTGCCACTCTAGCTCCAATGCAACTTTCAGCTCATGAAGTATTGTGGTAGGTACTGGATGATTAGCTAGATGTCTTACCAATGCATAACTGAACAACTTTCTTTGACCTGCAGCTCGTATTCCTGATATTCAATATAAAAAAATCCATTTTTTTTTATTGCTTCATATTCAGTCTGAAATATCCCCAAATTTTTTTATCCAGTGTATTTAGAATCACTTCATATATCTGAACAGAATCCAGCTTTTTTAAACACAATAAATGATATTCTTTGTAATGTAACCAATATTTAAAATGAAAGTTGATTTAATTTTATAGAGTTACTATGATGAAAAGTAACATATTATTATGCCATTCACTTTTAATCTGGCCACTTATAACTTGTAATAAACTGTCAATTTTATATTTCATTTTATTAACATCCCTTCATCAGAAGTACAGTTAATTAATTAAAAACTGAAATGTGTTTTCACACAGTTCAAGGAGCATTTCTAAAGCATAACCATCTCGCGCAACAAATATTTGAACGAATAAATAGTATTTAATGCAGTATAATGGAAAAAAAAAGGCTCTTGCATTGAAAAGCTACACAAACAAAACTTTTCAACAAATATAATTTCCTAAATGAAAATAAATGCATGGGCATTACAAATTACTTCAAATAGTTAAAAGTATAATAATATTGTTACAATACTGTACCTCTTGAAATAGTCTCTGATTCTACATTTTGAGTTTTCATCAGAATAGAGTAATTTTCTAGGCCTTCAGTTATGTTAAGCTCTTCTGTGCACCTAAAAATAATAAATAAAGCACTGAATTTTTAGAAAAGCATTTTAATATTACAAAGCAACACAGTACAACTCCATTTAACCAAACTAAAGGGGGGGGGGGGATGTTTTGGATAATGTTTATTTTTTTTTTCAATTAAGCCATGAACATCTATTACTATATTTATCTAATTACAGTATATAATTCTGAAATGATTTGAGTGTAAAACCAATTCAAAACTCTCTTTGTAGGTTACACTTATGTTCTTCATTCAAGTTAAACCTCCGTAGGTCGCAATATTTGCACTGGCAAATTCAAGCGCAGTGCGCCTGACAAACACAGGTAAATAATATTGTTAATGCCCAATAATTTTAATTTCTAAAATGAATCACTAACCTTCTTGTGAAGGCTTACAAGAAGAATGTGGGGATATCATTGCAAAAATGTCTCACCTTCGCTATTATTTCCATGCAGTACGGTATTTTTTTTTTTTTTTTTTTTGGATTTGCGAATTCAGATAACTGGGGTTCTATTGTAGTTAAAATGTTTAGTGCTACATTTCTTACTTGGGAAAAAAAAATCATATACTAACTATAATTTACATCAAAAATATCTTAACTCATGTATACAGTACAAAGCCCAAACTGATTGCCCACAAACTGCAAATAACAGCAGAATCACTCTTATCCACAGCAATGGGGCTTTGCTGATATTGGATAAAAGATTTTTCTTGGCAACTGAATATAGGTGAAGATTGCTGAATTTTTGGTTTGACTATGGAGTGACAATTACAAGACGAAGCTTACAAAAGAATTTTATAATATACTAACCGCCTACGGTGACCAGCCAGATCGCCTTACTTATTAGTTAAAATGATTCAGTTATATCAGTAAAATTTGAAATCAGCAAGTTGTTTTTATATTTTACATTAACAATTTAGAACTAAAGCTATCTGATGAAGTAATTTATAATTGAAGTTCCTGGTCATAATAAACTGTTGGTATTGAAAGATGATATATAAAACTGAAGATTTCAACAAATAACTACTATAAACCAAGTGAAATGTTTAAAATCTTGAATTTTTAGATGCTTTTTAAACAAAATAGTTCCAAAATCAAAAATGAAATTCAAATGCAAACAGAATAAAATAATAGATCATTTTCAGTTACATCAAGTCAAACTTCAAAGTTTGTCAGTAGGTATATGAAATCTAATTTTGACAGAATTTAAATGAATGCAATTATCCATTGCCACTTTTCAAATATTGCTTTGAACTTCTTGTAACACATTGAAGCAATTTGAAATTCATTTTATTTTCTAGTAGGTAAATATGTAACAATTTATGTAATTTCAAATCTGATATTTCAATAAAAATAAAATAAAGTATTATTCAAAATAAAAAAAGCAATAATCCTGTAACTCAAACAAATATTAGAGATATAATTATGTGGTGATTATCAGAAAACACTTTATCTAAGCAAAAAACTATTTAAATGTCTTTTTAATGTAATGTTCCATATTCTGTTCTATTTGTGTATTTGGAGTTTTTTTAAATATTGGTTCGGCATATAATTAGAATCAATACTAAAAATTTGATAAAAACTCGCAGGAAGTGCCAAATACAAATAAAATAATACATACCAAATACATTCAAAATGCATTAAAATTTTATTTTTTTTAAATGTCAAAATTTGCTATCCATAATTCATTAAAACCAAAAATGTTCGGAAAAAAAGAAAGTTATGAAATTTCCCGTTTCTGAACCCTCTATAACCTGTTTGTTCCTCACCCTTCCTTCGGTCTCCCCTGTTCGGTCGAAAAGAGAAACGGTCTCCTTGAGCAAATTTGACTGCAGTTAATGACAATTAAAAACCTTGTAAAATTGAAACTAATTATCGTACAGTACTCAAACTAATATCATTGGAAAGATAATTGTTTGCACTATAAATTGGTATAAAAATCATTTTCATGTGATAATTCTTTTGGAAGTTATTGACAGAAGAAAGGCTAAAATACGTCAAAATTTGGCTTAATTTTGAAATAATTAAAATTTGAAAAAAGAAAAAAAAAAAAAAAAAAAATGGCTGCGAGGTGCACATCTTCAGTATCCAAAGTATATCTGTGTCAAATTTGGTAGCTTTATGTTCGAAGGTCTGTTCTGTAGAGCGTCAACAGACACACAAACATTCATCTCTATTAGTATTAGAGATGAAGTTGCCCTACATGCAATAGACAAACTAATCACAACATTACCAATTTTATGGAATCACATAGTTTTTATGAATGAAAAAAAAAAAAAAAGAATTGTGAAGTGTTTAGAATACAGAATGTTACTGCATGTTTTAATTTCAGTTGGTTTGGAGCAGAAGCAGATTTAGTGGAGGTTCAATTAAAAAAAATGCATTTAAATAATAAAATCTATATTACATAAAATATTACAAAACATATAAAAAATGGAATTAGACAATTAAATAAATAAATTTTTCATTCTTACTTATTTGGACTTTGAGTAAGTGTCTCTTCAGGTACCTCTTCAGTTAATGAAAAGTGAACATTTTTAAAATTAGAAAATGTACAGCAATGTGGACAGCCTGGAGGCAAACCAGTATCTGGGACAAGGAAGCAGCTTGGGTGAAAAAAATGAGTTTCTTTTGCTCCTTTTACAGGGTGGTCATATGAGCAACATAAAAATGAACCCTACAAAAAATAAATATCATCAATAAACACAAATAATTACCAACATACAGTAGACTCTCAGTAATACAGAAGATATCAAATCAGAGGACTGGTGGATTAGATGAACTTCATTTATAAAAACAGATTTAAATAATAAAACCAATGTTTACAACATAAAATATTAGAAAATACTAGCTGATCACACACAGAGCATCTGCACCCAGTTATATGTACACCATGCATTTTTGACCAAATTGGCTCATTCTAGTAGTTGACGAGAGGGGTTATGGTTCATTGGGGCTGCAGGCCTCACCACATGTATATCTACCAGATATGGCTTGATGAAAATGGAAATTATACCTGTTAGTTAATGCATGTAGTACCAAATGAAGATAATTTATTAATGAATAGTCTAAGAAAGAACAATGTTTAAATTCTTTTTAATTTTGAAGGATTAAAAATCAATAATTTAAACTATTGAGGTGATACTAAAATGATGAGAGAATTATGGGAGGAAGAAAAAGATAATGACTGCAAGTGAAAACACTAAGGGAAAAAAGTTGTCACCCAAGGATCGAACCTGCATCGCTGGGTTTAGAGCACAACACACCGACAACTATGATATCTGGACTTGGAGGGTAAAATGGGTTCTTTTCCGATTGCAACTATAAATTATATCGCAATGTGTATAATGGAAAAGTACCGAAAATAAATGTTCACAATACCATTCACACAGTTCTATGACGGTCATCTCGGTTTCTGAATTAAGACCATTTTTTGTTCGCCGAATTAAACTATTTTGATGTTGATCTGAACGTTCTCTGCTCGCCTAAGCCCATCTGCTTCATTTCTGACTGATCTCTTTTGAGTCATTTCATCTAAAGTTTCATTATATTGTAAGAAATAGTGTGAACTCTGTCTTAATCTCATTTTTTTGGAAAAAAAGTTGTTTTACACCAGAATGAATATAGTAGCAGGCTATGCTTATGAAGTTATGCCTAACATTGAGAAGGTTACCCGTTTCATTTTGTAAACAAACCGATCATTGCCTATCAGCAAAAGAGAAATTAACCTCTTTTTTGAACCACATTCCTTAGCTTTTTATATAGATATAAGCTCCAAAATGTCGCGATTCCTGAAAATCTCAAGGTCAAACATTTTGGAAATTCTAATGCTGAATCTAATTTATTCTGGATATTAAATTAATTATGGAAATTCTAATCTTACTTCTAATTCAAGAAAAAAAATGATTAATTTATGGTATTATATTTATCAATAAGTGTTTTTCAATGTGAATGCACTTATTGTTTCTCCTTAAAAAGTTGTACTCATTAGACATTTTTTTCTCCCTATATTTTATTCAGAGTAGATAACACAATATGTGGCACTAGAACCGCTATATTTGATATTTTAAAAAAGTTGTAGAATTTGTGATCCTTGAAAATAACCATATTTCTTCTTCCTAAATAGGATTGTACAGAATAATATTGGGGTTGCAGAATTTTTGAAGCACCTCCTTTTAGACTTTTCAATATTTGTAAGCAAAAACTGTGGAAAAATCATTTTAAATAAAGAAATAAAAAAATTATACCAGTGTTTGCTTGCTGTTAAAAATTATAACATGGCAGTAACTGCAAACAGTACCGTTGAAAATGTTTATTTTGTTTTTCTCATTGGATGATCCATGTTAATTTTTTTTTGTTTTTGAACTCTATTATCTTACTAATCGCCTTTGGCAAACAGCTTATTATTATTCAGAATATTCCTTTCCTGGATGTTAAACTATTATTATGGAAAGCATAACTATTTAAAACTTCACTTTTGTTGTTTGATAAGACTAAAAAATATAAATTAAATGGAAATTGAAATTATCATCAAAATGAAAACAAATTATCTTCTCCAAGGCTGTTTTTGAAATACAGTATTTTAATATTTTGAGCTAACTGTTTGCACATGGCCAAACTGAACAAAACAGTAACAGGTAAGAAAAGATGTAAAATATCTATGTCATTACATATATTGGGTGAAAGATGAATATGATGCTTTGATATCTTAATATAAATATAAGTCATTGTGGGTATGTATATATGTATGTTCCACATCTCTTCCTAAACCATGGCACTGATTTCAACCAAACTTTGCACCCTTATTAATTAAGACAAGGGGAAGATCATTGTCAACTTTTCAAAGTGCAAATGTTAATTAAACAATCAGTTAATTAGAAATTTTGACAGAATAATATTGGGTTTCTGCAACTGTTTTCCTAAACTGTTTTTCCGCAGTAACTTTGGAACAAATTATCCCTTGAAATTATCCCTTATTTTTATACCATCTTAAAGTTCAAATTTTTGCCTTTTAATGATACTAATTTTATGTCTGACATTTTTTCTTCAATTTTTATTGATTTTTCAAAATTTATTAAAGTGTTAATTATCTACTGACGATTTTGAAATAATGCAAATTTATAGCTACTCAGTTGCAAGGAAATCGTTAGACTTTGAACCAATATACCTTTATTTCTGAAATTTTTGATTATTTTTATAAATATATATTATATACGACAAGAGAGATCATCACCAACTTTTAAAAGTCCTAGTCTTATTAAAATTTCAGTTAATTGGAAATTAAGCAAGATATGGCATTTTCCATGATATTTTTCAAAAATATGTATTATGTCCCAAATTTTTTTTTTTTACACATATTTAAAGTTAAAAAAATTATTTTTCATGACACATGTTTCATTTCCATTCAATTCATTGACCTCATTTTAAAAAGTTTTCAAAAATTAAATTGTGTATAAAATTTACAATTTGTAGCACTTTTTTTTATTATTGGTGAAGAACAAGAATACATAAGAAGAACTGCTGCTATCTCGTATTAGAAAAATTCTGAATGAAGACTAATTTTATTATTTTTTTATTCATACTTATTTCAACGCTTTTTCTCAATGAAAAATTTACTATGCAATTAATTGTCCCAAAACATCCGTTAAAATCTTTCTTACACTGCAAAATTTATGAACAAAATCTGATTTCTTCTAAACCTAAATATACTGAAGTGAGAGCTTTGCACTTTTGGTGTTCAAATTCCATCTTCTCTCTGCTTGTAGCACCTTCAGCTAAGACAGGTTCACTCTTGTCAATAAATTTGAACAAGCCTCTTTCCATCAACAGCATTTTAATATCCAGCTTCCATTGACGATAATTATCACCATTAAGCTTCTTCAATTGAAAAACATTTATAGCTTCCATGTTTGAAGCTTTTAATTCACTAAGTCCAAACATAAACAAGCAGTAGAATCAAATTACTTAAATGCTTTCTTGGACCTGGGCCCATAACCCTTGTTGGGTTTATGTTTGTGTAAACCTAAATATAAAATAAACAAGCTGAATTTAAAAATAAAATTCAAGCTTTTATTAAGCATAATTAAAAACTATTAGATTCAATTTCAAAAATGCACAACATGTCTTACAAGCCATCTACTAAGAGATTCATGAACAATCTGAAAATTAGATAGAAACATTTCAAACACAAGTAAAACTCCCCCTAACTACTGAGTATGCCCAAGTCTAGACACACCCAATAGTTTCTGAGCATGCTTCCAAGGGTGAACACTCACTGTTAACTGAGCATGTCAGTCAATGCATCTCAATGGCTGCTGTTTGTTTACATCGGACATTGAGATGTAAATAAAAGGTGAGGAAAGTTTAACTTACTTTAGATTAACACAAAAATAATTTGTAATACTTATACATTTAAACTTATAATTTTAATATATATTAATTTAAATATGGCCAAAACAAAAATTAATTTATCTAAGATGCCCCCCCCCCCGATTCAGCGCCACTGAATCTGGCAAGTAGTGCTGGAAAGAATTAAAATTTGGCAGATGTACCGAGTTTTTATATCTAACCAAAATGTAACTTAAAAAGAGCTAACTGCCAGAATTTTCCAAACAATAAATTTTGCGACGAGTAAAAGTTTTTCATTTTTCTCAGTCAATACGTCTTAAAGTAAAGAAACCCAAATTATAATGTTTGCGAACTTGTAACAAAACTAAAAAATCTGCAACTAGACAGCAAAGCAAATGTCCGTTATCACACTAAAAAGATATAAATGAGTAGCTGGTGTGAGAAAATATGTCACTACGCAAAACTTATCAAATAAAATAAAAATCAATTCATTTAAGAAGCTTGAGTTGAGAATCATATTTTAAAAAGTGTGTAACAAACTGTGAAAAAATCTACATTGTAGTTAATATCACAGAAAGCAAACTTTGTTAATTATAGTTTTAACAATGGGAAAAAGATAATGTGATTAAAATAATTGATGATACTGTAGAGATGCAAGAAAAGATGGCAGGAGACCAATAACACAATGGTAGAAGATTTTAATACTCATTTAAATACATAAACTAAAAAGTCTTTAGATTGAACAATAAATATTCACAGAATCAGAAAGCTTAATCAAAGACAAAAAAAAAAAAAAAAAAAAAAATTAATGCAAAAATAGTTAGTTAAAACATGGAAATATAAAATATTGTCTTGTGTAACATGAATAATATGGAGAATAAAATTTTGCAGATGAACTACAAAATTATGAAATAAGTTTAATATTCATTACAACAATGTAAAGCTTTGTTGAAAATCACAAATATCTCTACTAATAATAAATGAGAATGTGTGTGTGTATGTGTGTTCTCTAATTTTAATAAATTAAAAAAAAAATGGCATAATTTACAACAGTACTTTTCATTGTTGCAACACAACTCAAACCATTTTCATTGTTTAAGCAAATAATTAAATGCCTATTTCTCTTCTATTGTTGTAATCTGAGATAGGATCCTAATAAATTTTGCTTTCACATTTTATTTCATCAAGATTTCTGTGAAATCTGTAAACCAAGCTCTTCGAGATATTGCTTTGCTTACATTAAGAAATATATCCATTAAGCTGAATGGTTATGTTTGCTATGTTTTCATTCTTTTCTCAGCATGTTTTAATCCAGCTAACATGCGGCTGGCCATAAATGCACTGCACCCTTTTAATGTAGAAATCAAATGCATATTTTACAAGAGGAATAAGAAAGTGAAGATAGTGCCGACAACATGGAATTAGATGTTACATGACACAGTCAGTTATTTGAATCCATTAGGGACATTTATGTAGACAATGAACAGAACAGGTGCAAGGCCACTAAAAGAACATGGGTTAAATATTTACCACAATCTGAAGTTTAAAATTACGTCGTTAAAGGAACCATGAATATAAAATGATGCAAGATGCAATTGAAATCATATTAAAGGCAAAAAAGCTGGTCGCCGAAGGCAGCTAATATATATATATATATAATAAAAATTTGTTAAAATTAGGAGAAAAAATAGAATGACAGTTAAATTGGCAGCATTAAAAAGATAATTTTTTAAATTTTAAAATGGTGTAAAAATCATTTTTGCTAGAATATTTTCAGAAGATACAGCCAAAAAACATGTTCAATTTGAAATAACTTTTGAACTATAATAAATTGACAGTGATTTATCTCCTGTTTTAAAGAGCATGTAGACCAAATTTCATCAAGATCAGGAAAACTATATATACTAGTCGCTGCTTGTAGTGATTACGGATGTAATGATCAATAGGTTGTACTGATCAAAATAGAGAGGAATGGATCTTCCGTACTTAAACACATAGATTCTAGTTATCAGTTTTGATGAAAACGCAACAGAAAATGACAATGAAGAGAAGCCAGAAGAGAAACTGCCACCAGCGCAAGAAATTCTGCAAACCCTTTGTGCCTTAAGATAAGTTCAATACCGTGCTGAATCTTTCAATGAGCATCATTCATAGAAACATTTTTAGCCAACAAATGCTTGAAAAAACACCAGGTTTCTCGTCATGACTTTTTTCAGAAGGTTTAAAAAATTAAAGGTGTATGGATTTTTTTTTTCCAATTCTGTGTATTATATTGAATTTTCTTTTTCTAATTAAAATGAACAAGTACATACGAACAATATTGCATACATATATCTTTGCATACCTATAGATTTGCATTATTTTTACAGCATTGGATGTAGTAATCAATATAAGCAGCATCTACTGTATTTGAATAAAAGCAAACATTCATCTTCATATTATAAATTAATAAGCAGCTTTAAGCTTCACTGAATTAGAAGTACTACAGTATTGAGAGTACTAAAAAAGATATCTTACTTGCGTGCAAAATATTCCACATTTTGGGCAACAATGATGCTTCTTCAACCTCCATAAATGAATATCACAGAATGCCCTATGCTTGATTTCTGATGATGGAGTGAGCAAATATTGTTGAGATATACTTTTTGTACATGGAACAATCTAAAAGGAAAATAATAATTCAAATAAATTCTTTAAATGTTAGGTTTGCATAATGTAACACATTTTAAATAAAAAGACAATGAAAGAAAATATGTTTATAAAGAACTTATAAAAATCAGGGATGCCACTCACAAAAACAGGGTTCATACACATTTCCATAAAAGAAAATCAAGGACTATCAAGGACTAAAAAAACCAAAAAATAAGGACCTCTAAATTGAATAAACTTAACGAATTGTCGCGCGCATTTTTAAATAAAATGTCTCATTTTTGCAAATTCAACCTATTAGATGATGAAGTATAATATAAAACATAGAAGATACATTACAAATTTAACACAACAAAAACTCCTAAAAATATGAGTTAATAAATTGATGAAAAAAACCCATGAAACTGGTAATCAAATTAAATATCTTAAAATTAAATATTGGAAAAACGATAATCGGTGAAATTTTAAATTTTTTAATAATGGCAGAGTAAAAAGTAAGGACTTTCAAGGACTTTTTAAAAATGGGGCATAAAAATAAGTATTTGTAAGGACTTTTAAGGACTAAATGTGAAAGTAAGGACTTTTAAGGACGCGTATGAACCCTGAAAAAAGCAAAAAAGAGGAAATCACACGTGAATAAAAAAAAAGTTCAAGTGTGGGAATTGCTCGCGAGTAAAAGAATTTGTGAAGTAAAATTTCCAGTTTTCATAACATTTATGCATGAATTTCATAAATTAATATAATATATAATAAAATGATGATTTTGTTATAATTGAAATCAATGTTATAATACTTTTTAAAAAATAAGCTGATTGCATAAAAATGAGGATTACTCACACATACAAAACACAAATATATATATAATTTAAATCTGATTTTAAATTAATATTTATACCCAATAAAGCTGTGCATGAATATTAGAAACAGAAATCCAATCCAAATCACATATTTTTACAATTAAAAAATGTATAACACTAGGATAGAACTTAAAATGTTTAAGTTGCTAAAAAGTTAAATTACTGCATTCTTCACACAAATGAAAAATTTTGAAAAATACTAACAATATTATTAATTTTATTACATTGCTGTATTTTTAGACTCAAATGCAGAAAATCTATACAAATAAAATATTTTCATTTTCTATTATTAATATTTATCCACAGAAACATCTCTTTGATAGTTAGGGTATTATTTTTTTAAATTTTAACATTTCTTTTAGAAATAAGCTCAGAAGGTTATTCCGATATAGCAACGGCAGTTTTATTTTTCAAATTTTGTATAAGTGGTTGCTTTAATGATTGTTCCGATGTATCATTAGTAGTTTTTGTTTTTGAATTTTGTTCTAGAGGATGTTGTTTTAATGACTGTTCTGAATGAATGTTTTTGACAGCTTCACTTTTACTTTTATCCTCAACTTTTCTTCTTTTGGATTCATTTACATTTTCAGCACCATTAACATTTGGTTCACGTAGTCTCTTTAAACCACATGTTAATTTTTTCTTATGATTCATCCTTTGCCTTTTAGTTGCATCTGCAGACATCTTTTTTTTTTTTGTCAGAGCTTTTTCTTTACTGGCATTACTTTTATTCTCTCTTCTCTTAATGATTTATTTTGTTTAAGTTTATCAAAGTAAACATTCCGTGAATTTCTTACATTTCTCACCAGTTTTGGATCAATTTTTCTTTGAGAAAGTCATGTTTGAAAACATAGAAACTGCCGACTTTTTTTTGTGAGTGCAGCTCATACTTAGCATCAAACGTTGAAACATTTAATCTATTGCTTCTAGTTGTAATCACATTATTCATTATGCTAAAGCTACTTTCCCACTTTGGGTCCATGGAAGCAGGCAAGGCAAATGCCATAATTGAGAGTAGAGGATATTTTGAGGTATGCTCCACATCGCTCCTCCATAAATCAACAGATTCTTCTACAATATCACTAAAATGATAATTTTGAAAATTATGTATTTCCAAATCATATGCTTCTTTTTCTGAATCTTGAACAACATCTGAAGCATAGAGTGGCAGTTATTTCATCGATTCTAATACAAGAAAAGTTTTTCTATTGCATGGATCCAGTGAAGATACTGCCTTTAAAAAAGGGTTGGCAAAAGGCATTTTTTCCACAAGCCACTTAGCACACCCAATGCATGCCTTAAATACACATATCTTAAAATTTTTTTATCACAATCGAGATTTCGGAGCCAACTTTATAAGTTGCTTTGCAGTATCACCCCCTAAGATTGAAGATAAAGAAAGAAGAAATATCTGTGGAAATCGAGGATTGATTTAAAAAAAAAAAAGCAGAATTTTTCAAACCGCTATTTCCACAGAAATCGCGGATTTATAAAAAAACAAACAAAAAAAGCGAAAATCCACCGTTTGGCGGAAAAGTGGCATCCCTGAAAAATATGATAATATCTGATAAAAATTTCAAGTAAATTATATTTTTTAAAAAACAGATAAACTCATCAGTTTTTAAATATAGTGGCATGTTTTATTGTAGAAAAGTATTTTAATTGATTTCAATAGTAACATTCATGTCACGTGATAAAAAAAATTATAAAACTGAAATGAGAAATGCAATGTTAGCAAAACATTTACAAACATACTTTTTCATCAACTGTATCTTCTGCCTCACATATTGACTGAAGTTCTTCACCATTACACAAACAAGGTACCTCAACAGCAGAACAGCGACAGACTTTCAGCTGAAGATCCTAAATAAAACATACATAAAAAAAATCAAATGCATTCAAATAAAGTTGCACAAAGCTTTCAGAATGATCAATAGCATTTATAAATACTTTGCTTTCACAACTTATAAAAATAAAATTATCTGTAAACTAAGAACATCATAATTGGAAATAGCTTTGTCCTTAATTTTTTTGCATGTAAGAAATAATTTATTAGAAAAGATAGTTTCATAAAATACATATAATTCAAGTTTAAAGAACTTTTGACTCACAATTTAATAGTGTTAAGTGATTTAACATAAAATGATTTTTTTGGTGTTGTCTCTTCGTAATTGCTTTAAAAAACCCCCTGCAAACAGTGGCGAATCCAGGATTTTGGTCTGGGGAGGGCTGAGGTCATAAAAATTTTGTATTGTCGTGACTTCACGGCTTATGTAAGTCAAAATACTTTAACTTGACAATAAGAATCACAACAAACACTATAATACTTCTGATAATTTAATAAAAACACAATGAAATATTTAGCTAAAAAATGTTTTTGACATTGTTAACAAAGTACGGAATGCCTACAAAAGCGAAAAAATTTTCGAGCCCGTCAAGCCAGAAAGCAATGCTGCCAGGTTTTATTTTTTTTAAAAAAAAGAGATTAAGGACAGGTGTAGTGATTTGAAAAAAAAAAAAAAAATTAAGAATTTTGGTCTAGCTCTGGGGAGGGCTGCAGCCCCATAGCACCCCCGGATTCACCACTGCCTGTAAATAATTTTTAATGTGTATGCATAAAATTTTCATCTTAGATTTGCATTTCTAATACTAATACAGTATCAGCTGATAAGAAAGATACTCAATTTCAAGCTAAAGTGTCTTGAGCAGATCAGTCATTCATAAAACATGAATCATGTTCATGCTATTTGAAAAAAGTTTCTTTGATAAAGGTTATCATAATTTCGTTTTCAATTTTAGCATACTTGACATTTTATATCAAAACACAGATGATATATGTGTGGATAATGATTTAGTTAGATTAACAACCTGCTTTGAAGCTACAAAAGGGCTATTATACAATACATTACTTCGAACTGTGGGCAGAAAATGATGACGACACATTACCCAGTACTCTACTTTCCACATCCAACAATGAGAGGATTTTTGACTTGTGACGTTGAATTTGACTCATATGTGTACCAGGCCCACATATATAGCAGGTGTTTAGTGGAATTGCCTCTTCAATTCAAAACCTTCCAGTCGCGAAACCGAAACGAGGCCTCAAGGACATTTCAGAAATAGCAAGGAATTTTGCCTTAATCTAAAGCTTTAGTTTAATTAATTTCCCAATTTTATGCAACATGAGGGGTATATTGGGATGGGCCTCGTAATTTTAAACTACGGTCCAAAATTCCACACCACATCAGCGTGGGGACATTGGACCCACTACGTTCGATTTAATGTGTAACAGACCGACTGTTGGAGCAAATCAAGATTTCACCGAAATCTCTGCTAAATTTAATTAATATTTCACCTTTTAAAAAGTAAAACTGCTCAAGATGTTAATTCACTAGAGTTAAGTAGACATACTTCTGAGTACCCGACTCAACAGAAAGTGGTTTCAATAAAATATAACTCTTTTACAAAATAGAGATTTATTTTGCAAATGCATTATCCGCAAATTTTTACATCGGAACTAAAACTTGAGTAGAAAATGCCAGGTTCACAACTCTAAAAACAAAAATATAATACAGCGAAGCATGCTTTACCAGTGCTGACAATTGTGTGAACCTAATACTAACGTTACAGTGACATTGGGTTTGAACCTGGAAACCGTTCAAGCCCAAAGCTTAATCCAAAGCAAATATTAACATAATGATTTATTTGAGAAACTAGTCCATCAGACCCATGTAGTTTAATAATTTTTTCCATTAATCTTAAAATAGAATTTTATAATGCATAAACTAAATATAAACTCCTCTGAAATATTCCAGTTGAAAAATTTTCAGTGGTTTTACTACACTTTTAATTATATCTGTAAAAGTTAAAGCTTTAAGGGTTTCAATGTAACCCAGTGAGGGAATAAAAGCTTTCATGAATTCATTATTTAACTTTAAGAGGTTAAAACAACTAATTTTTAACACTTTTATCAAGAATAATACATAAAATTCATAATTTACTAAAAATTAGTTTTACTCTAATTAGGATGGTAAGTCTGAAAATAAGGAATCTATGGATCTATATCACTATTTAAAAGCACTAATAAAAATACCTTTACAGGAGACCAAATCACAGTAGAATTTTTAGCTTCATCAGCAGACAATTCTTCAACAGATGATGATGATTCTATTAGAGAAATATGAATTTTACAAAATGTTTACAGAGAAAAGAAAACAAATGATTAGAAAACAATATTCACAAGAAAGAAATAAAACAACAATATTCAGAACCCTACATAAAGTTAAAAAATGATTGTTGTCAACAAATACATCTAGGTCTTAAAACAATTATGTTATCGGCTCTCTGTTCTTGTTTAATATAACAAGTAAAATGCTAAAAGGAGAGAAATTTCATGAAAATACCATTAGAGTAAACAGCATGATAAACTTATTTCATTCTGAACTAACAGAAGAAAAGCAATACATAGTTCTAAAAGCAAAATTTTATAAAGCTCCTTTTATACAAATCGAGTACCTATTACAGTCGAACGTCGCAAATCCGGCATCGTCAGGACTTCGGCAATTCCGGATTTGGGATAATTCCGGATCTTAGATAATTTCCATATTAAGAAGTGAATTTAACATCATAAAACACAGAATTCAATTAAAATTTTTTAAAAAACTTATTTATTACTTGTTTTCTTTGACTTATAAACATAATTAATATTATTTCTTATTAATTTTAACATTTTTACAAAACATTTAATTTAAAGTGAGTTGCTTCATTAGTTTTGGTTTTTGATTAAGTAACTTCTTTTATTTTATGTATCACCACTATGTCCGACTCCGAAATAAAGTCCCTTTGCTCAAGTCCTTTTATTGCGGTGTTCAACACTTCCACTAAACTGTCATTTGGTATTTTATCTTCCACTTGTGTTTCTTCTTCGCTCTCCTAGCTATCGGATACTGAAGTTTAGGAGTTCATCAACACCATACTGCATATTTCGGCATCGGTGAGCTGACACTCTGTCGGGGCTTTATTGTCGCAATGCAGTACTTCAAAGGCGTCATCTTCGGCAATTTCTTGTTCTATTGACTTGATGTACTCAAGTAGTTAAAAAATTTCAGCTTTTCTTTTGAGATCCTAACATTAGGATTACAATACCCCCCCCCCCCCCTCCGCAACACCTTCGTCGTACATGTGGTTAAATCCCTTCCCTCCCCAGATGGTTACGACCGGTTTCTGCCAACTCTGGGTGCCGATTTGGTAGATAAAAGTTAGGATATATATATATATATTGGGGGGGGGGGGGGAAAGTTACGGAATAAAAAAGGTCCGGATTTTAGATCATTCTGGATTTGCGATGTTCGACTGTATTAGTTACAACTGATGTTTAAATTTATTTATTTATATAAAAAAAATTGTACTTTTCTGTTAGCCCAATAAAAGGTGTCAGCAAGTATAAAAAGTGGCAAGGAATACATGTTTGCAATAGTTGGACAGTTGTCAAACAGCTGCATAATTCATAACATAAGGTTATGCGTATTAGCAACTGTTGTCAAGCTAATGGAAAAGTTTTGAACACTTAAAGGAAAAAGTATAATTTTAAAAAAAATTCTAATAAAACAAATTTAAAAAAAAAATTCAATTCAAAAGCATCATGTGTTTCCTTTTCATTAAAAAAAATAAACATTGCTATTTTTATTTTACGTTATTATGAAAACATATTTTATCAATCAAATATATAAAATTCAATGATACATGCAAAAACAAGTACCCACACAAAATGTAATTTTAGCATGCTTTAAGATTTGGATAATAAAAAACAATAACGTCTTAAACAGAAATTTGTGATTATCTTTAGGATTCAGATTTAAGATAATATTTTACTCAAATGTTAAAAATGGATGGAAATGAAAATATTTTAGCAATGAGTCACAAAAAATTATATGAGTAAGAATATCATGAACAAAAGACATGAAATACTTTAGACAAGACATCCAGCACTTGATTTGGTACTGAAACATACATAAGCTAATAATGTTTGTCACACAGAAATTGTTTATACATAAATGTAAGCATTCACAAAGCATTAAATTATTCATAAATGCAATAAAATTTAACTAATATGTAGAAAATGGACCCAGGAAATAAGAACATTTGATATTCAGAAGTTAAAATGTATATCAATAAAACATCAAAATAATATAATTTTATAATCACTGATAAATTATAGTTCCCATTCATAAATTTTAAGAAAATCTGATGAAGACAGAACACTTTAAATATAAAATGAAAATTTTCATATGCAAAAATCTTCATACTTAAAAAAACTTGCTTAAGTCAGGGTTCATACTGTATAAATGATAGTAAAATTCAGGAGTTTCTAAGGATTTTTTCAGGAGTACAGTACAGAAAATTCAGAAGATATCATGAAAAAAAAATCAATTGTAGGGGAGAAGGGGCTAGTGTTGACAGTTTTTAAAAAAATTTGGCAAAAAAGTATACTAAATATCAATTATTCCATCTTTCCCGACTGCGGTGTCTCTTTCGGCACTAAATGAGGTCAGAAGTAAGAATTCAAGCGACTTTCTATTGATAAAGAAAAACAGAAATGTCATATTTTTTATGTTTTATCATAATTTTATTTTTTGCTCTTCGATTGTAATTTTTCAGGAGACAGAAAGAAATATCAGGATAAAAAACACAATTTTCAGGGCCCTTAGAAAAAAAAAGCAAAATTCAGGAGTTTTTCAGGAAGAGTACGAACCCTGTTAAGTTTTAAATAACAGTAGACATTGTTGAACTATTTTAGTTAGGTTTTATAAAGCAGAATAAGTTCTTATAACTTACTGAAATGGCAAATGGGTATAGGAGTTATATCCTTATTTTAAAAACAATATTTTACCAACATCTGGAATGGTTTATATTTTTTAAAAACTTGTGCGACTGAAATATCTATATTATTTGTAGGATAGCATTTTCTGTAAAACTTAATAAAGAATCAAAGTCAAAAATTCACTTTGTAAGGGTGAAATGTAGCTTATAGTGAGAATATTAGGTAAAACTTAAGAGTTATGTACGGTCCCCTGCAAAGTGGGCAAAAATCACGTCAACTCTTGAAACACTCGCCAAAAGCCCGCCATTTTGGATGGCTACGAGATTTGGAAAAAAGCGCCAAACTAGGCAGAGAGAAAAACGGAGGAAAAGAGGCATGTTAAAGAAGTGTATGATAAAATTTAAAAACAAAATTCTAAATGAATAAGAAACACTTCACAAGAATTATTAATGAAAAATATGAAAAGAAATATTAATTCAAAAGTGGAAAATTAGGATATCTAATTTAAAACAAAATGATACATGAAGTGACGGAAAATGCGAAAAAGTTACAAAATATAAAAACAGAAAATTTTCAAAATAACCGAAAATCAGGATAAAACGGAAACAAAAGGAAGGTGAAGATATCGAAATGTAAGTAAAATAAGAACTTAACTTATTTTGGCGAATTTCGTGTTTGTGGCTGGTACAAAAAGGAAATTCCTCGCAGTAAACACAGAAAGAGTCCTTTCATTGTGGCCCCACCGTAGAGTTTGCGCCACATATATTCTGCAAAATAAGAGTCAAACTGGTCCTTCACCTTTTTTGTTCCCCGGCTCCTAAATTGGGCTTTGATTGCACTCCAGATTCCTTCAATTCCTATGAACACCCGTTATTGGACCTTTGAAGTTCTTAGAATGGTTGACGGTGTAGTGCATGTAGCCCTCCTCCGACAACGATCTGTAACAACTCCAGCAGTCCAAAAGAACAGTGGTCCCAGGCACAACATATTTTCTGGCAATTTCGATCAATGTCTCTGCCGTTCGATCCTCAACCATGGGAAAAATTAAACAAAAAAACCCCTCTCTTTACTTCCTCTTTCAATCCCTGCAAACACCCATTTCCCTTCCACTCCCTTTCTTTATGGTATTTCTTTTTCCCAAACTTGCTTTTGTCGATTTCAATGACTTGACCAATGCTGCTGAGCTGTCTAGAATCGCGAACAATCATATTGACGAAAACCTAACGGCAGAAGCTCTGCCAATCCACAACAGTCGGTTCAGACACAATTCATTCATTCGATGTTTTTTTTTAACCCACAAATATGTGAATAACAAAACTTCAGACAAACTAAGACTACTACATTCAAGCCAACTTCCCTTTCACACAGATCTTTTAATATAATGAGCATTCTGACCATACTTTCAACAGCACCAAGTGAATCCATCATCAAGATTAAGACATTCAATCAGCTCCATTTTTTCATCACATGCTGGACAAACATACTCTTTAACAATGAGGTCCATTTTAATGTAAAAGTTGATCACATCTTTTTTTGGCCCATTCATCAAACCATAAAGGAAGCTCAAATCGTACAAACCAGCTTTCAATTCAGCTGTGCGATGATCACCACAAGAAGACATAATAGATTTTAGAAATAACACGGAGAAAAATCAAATGGGAACAAAAAGGAATGAAGGCAATTGTTAGCACAGGAGTGCAAGGAGAAAATCAGACAACCATCAGAGTCAACGGATGCCGAGCAAAGAGAAGATTGAACTGCTAACGGAATTTTTGTAACCGCAGAACATTCAAATTATTGAAGGAGAATTGTTAGTTAATTCAAATTTGGTATCCTTTAAGTGTTAAAAAGAAAATTTAGGATTACCACATTAGGGGAGAAATCGCCAAAAAAATTTCAATCTTGACGTGGACATTTTCGTTAAAGGGTTGCAATAAAAATAACTTACCTGCACCACATTTGGTGAGAAATCACCAGAAAAAAATTCAACTTTGGCAACCGTACATGATTCTTAAGTCTACACGAATATTAATAGAAAATTTATATGTCTACAAATAAAAAGCAAAATTAAAGTGATAAGATGCTTAATTACAACTTTTTAAAATAGTAGTTTCCTGCACAATACTACATGTAGATTAATGCAAATTCATTTCAATATTAGAAGTCAAAGCAATTAATTGTTATGGTATAAGAGCTTTCATTAAAGCATGAAAATTTTAAAAATATCCCAGAAAAAAATATGTATTATATCTATATATAAAGTGCACTACAAGTAATTAATTTTAATTCAATTTCTATTAATTTTTAATTTAATTTTCGTTAAATTTTATCAATTATAACTGTAAAGTACACTACCATTTAAATATATATACACAGCACAGAATATTTTATGCAAAATACATACCATCTAAATTTGTATTAAGTAATTTTTTGTTTGATGATTTGTTATAAGTTTTCTTTGCAGTTCTTATTCCAAAATAAGACTGGAAAACTGTCTTAAAAGATGATTTTTCAGTAACTGATTTTTTTGCAACAGTAAAGGGTTTTTTAAATGTTTTTAATGCTGTACGTTGTGTTGCATTTTCTAGGTTATTATGCAAAACTGATAAGTCTTCAACTATTGTACAGGAAGTTGTTGGATTGTTGATTTCAGTACGATTATAGTCACTGAGATATCGAGCAGTTTTTCTACATTCTGAAGATATATCATCTGATTCACTACCTGAAGAAGCCACAGAATTCTGCTTATCACAGTTGTTAGACATATCATCTGAAGACTTGTTACTGATCTGTGAAAAACTTTTCTTAGCTGTTCCATTTTTATGTTTTCCATTAAAATGTGCCTTGAATGATGATTTGGATTTCTGTAAAGATTTCATTTCCAAATCAGGATTAAAATTTATATCACTCTCAATTAATGGAATATTTTCAGCTTCAGAATCAGACAAAGTATAAGTCAAGGTAGGAAGATTTTGAGGAACTTGTTCTTGTGCAACAAATGGACTGTCATGACTGGACAAATTTTCTTCCGATTCCATCAAGTTAAAAGCTTCATTATCAATAGTATTTTCAATAAACTTTAAAACCTCATTCTCAGATGGTTTTAAAATAGATGATTTTGAAGTACTTTTACGAGCTTTAGAAGTTCTACATTTGTAGGAAGAATTTTGAGATTTAACACAAGATTCCATGCTGAGATTGTTATTTCGGTATTTGAAGTCAGAAGTTTCTGTCTTGGAGTTTTCGATGCCTTCACCTAGTTGTTCATTTGAGAAAGCTTTACCTTTTATTCCTGTATGAAAAAGCATATTTGACGATTCTGTCATATTAACTAAAGCTAACTCATTCATATGAAGTCTTTTTAATGAACTATCTGATGTTTCTTCAAGAATATTATGACAAATTTCATTTGTGGATTTAAAATGTGATAATAATTGGCCTATTTCATTATTTTTGTCATTATCACATGTTGTAGTATCCATGTTGGAAATTTGAGACTTCTTTTCCTGTCCACATAGATTTTCATAGGCAACATTTACATCTTCATAGAGCACAATTTTCTGGTTTTCAGAATCACCAAAGACTTTCCCTTCTTCATAGCATATTTCCATTTCAGTACTACCTAAATGATTTGGTTGAATTTCAAAAACTTTTTCTGTATTCACTGAACACAGATCAATATGAGCATTAATACTTTCTTTGCTTTCAATTTGTTGATTTCTGTCAGAGCTTTCTACAGAAATATTTTGTTTCTCTTCAACAAGCACCATGTCTTCCTGATTAATATGGGCAGTACTTTTATTTTCTAGGTAATATTCAACAGAAGATATGTTTCCTTTGTCTTCTGAATTCAGATGAGTTTCAGTACTTGAATTTGCTAATTGATCATGCATAGCATTTTCCTCAGATGCTTCAGGAATAACAGTGTAAGTATCTTCTGCGGCTTCATTTGAAATATTTGCACTCAGAGAAATTAATTTTTCACCATCAAAATCAAAGGGGACTTCTCTCTGTTCCTCTGGTATGCTATACAACACATCAGACTCAGTTGTTTGAGTGAAAATCTTATCTAAACTATCAGATATTTCATCAGTAGTTAAATTTCCAGCTGAACTGTTAGTATCTCCTTTATCAACCATTGGATCATAAAATTGGGTTTCATTTGTTTCTACTTTCAAATCAATATTTTGATGAGTGCCTTCAAAAGGAACAGTTTTAAATAAAACTTCAGAAACAGGAACTAAAACACCTTCAGAAGTGGGGTCTTCACTACCAGTAGTATAACTGACAGAAACAGCATCCTGTTGGCTAGAGTCTGAATTGATTATATAACAATTAGAACCTGCTATTAAATCACCATCAGTTTCATTAGGTAAAGATTCTGTAATAAAGGTAACTTGTTGAGAATCCTGGGAATTGATATCAGGATTAGTTGATACTTTACAAAGCCTGTAACCATCTGAACAGGCAACATAAACTAACATATCTTCTGAAGCAGTTTGATCAACATCACTATCTATTGTCAATATATGTTGCTCATTAGAGTTGGTATGAGATGCAAGGCAATCAGATTCTAACATTATTTCGGCATGAGTTTCTTTAGGGATGGAATCTGTAATAAATATAACTTGCTGAGAATCTTCTGAATTATCACCAGCATCAGAAGAAACAACAGGGACTAAAACATTTTCTGAAGTAATTTCATTAGTAACACAATCTGCAGACATTACAACCTCCTGATTAGAGTTCGTATGTGCTGTTACATGATCAGACTTTGATATAACATTCATTTCATCATGGAAAGAACCTGTAATGAAAGTAACATTTTGAGATTCTTTAAAATTATTGTCAATATTACTGATGTCAATACTACTATTAATTGATGTTTCTTCCGATACTATATCAGAAGAAACATCAGTGACTAGAACATGTTCTGAAGTATGCCCATTAGCACGAAAATCAGCTAACACATCCTGTTCATGCAAGTTAACATGATCTGAGAGAGGAGCAGATTCTGAAATAATATTAGATTCAGTTTCTTTAGGCATGGAATCTGCAACAAGTATAACTTCCTGAGAATTATCATCAGTATCAGCTGATACTTTCGCAGGAGAAACAGGATTTTCAGAAGTAAATCTGTCAGCATCACAACTTACTGAAACAGCATCCTGTTGAATAGAACGAGTGTGAACTGCAAGATAATCAGGCTGTGATTTAATTTCAGCATTGTTTTTTTCAGGCATGGTATCTGTAATAAATATAAGTTGCTGAGAGTCATTTGAATCATCATTAGTATCAGCAGATACTTTATTAATTGCACAATCATCACTAGAATTCAGGACCAATACATTTTCAGAAGTATGTCCATCATCAACAACATCACAATCCAAAGGCATTGCATCCTGTTGATTTGAGACCACATTAACTGACAGACTATCAGACTCTGATACTAAATCAGCATCAGTTTCTTCTGGTATGGAATCAGCAGCAGACACAACTTTATGAGAATCTTTGGAGTTATCATTAACATCAGTGCATACTTTATGAACTGCACAACCATCACTGGAAGAATTTTGGACTAATACATTATCTGAAGTAAGACCATCATCAATAGCATCAAAATCCATAGGAACAGTGTCCTGTTGATAAGAGACAACATCAACAGAAAGATTACCAGACTCTGATTTTAAATCAGTATCAGTTTCTTCAGGTATGGAATCAGCAGTAAACATAATTTGATGAGAATCTTTATAATCAATATCAACTGATACTCCACGGATTGTACAACCATCACTAATACTTTCAAGCATCTTAGTATCAGTTTTATTCACCATGTCATCTTTTTTACCTTTTTGAAATGAAATATCTGTTTTAGTAAATACTGAAAGGTTTTGGGAAGAATGAGTTATACCTTCCACAAAAGATTTGTATACTGTACCAAAATTTACATGTTTGTCCTTTCTTCTTTTACTGTCCATTCTTTTGGCTGATTTCTTCCTTAAGGCTTCATATCGTTTTTTTTGTTCTTCACTAAAAAGTTTATCTATAAGGGATTCAGCGCCTCGTTCTAAGGATACAACAGAAGTAGGATGTTTACGGTAGGGAGCATAACAATTAGTCCATGAACTCTCTTCATTACCATAGTGTCTATTCATATCACAAGAGCTATTAGAATCACTACCATCCAAACCACACAATGATTGTACTTCATAATCAACACTTAATCGTCTTTTATAATTTGGATAATCTGATGGCAAAGAGTTGCGTCTCTTGGAACATCTTTGTACTGAAGACAAGGAAGAAACTGTCTCATCTTGTTTACTGGAAAGTTCAGAAGATGGGACAGCTTCAGACTGTAACTGTCCATTTATTTGATTTATGTGAGTTTCATCAGAATATTTACAACTTAAAAGAGAAGAATGTTCCGACTCAATAAAAGATGAACTATTTGAAAACATCCCACCATATTTATTCTTTCCTACAATTCCTGTGCCAGTACTGCCTGATGAAACCGTTGAAGAATCTGTGACTGATGTCATATTATGATCGGAATTAGTAGAAATGTTATCTGCGTCGCAGTATGTAAAACTTTCATTGATGTGTCCATCAGGCTGGGATGCTGAATTTTTAATGTATGAATTGTCCACCTCATCACTGTCAGGATTATCACTGGTGTTCCAGCCTTTCTCAGAGTGTCCTGTAAACACAAAGAAGCAAATAAGAAAATAGAAAGAGGGGTACAAATTTATGGGATACAAGTCTTTGTGTAATAGAGGTAGAGAGATAACTGCACTTCAATATGAACAGCAAAGAGATATAAAAAAATCACTGCAAAAATTCAAGGTGCAAATACATAAAGACCATATATAAACAGCATTAATACGATGCAAATATATTTCAGAATTAAACTGTAGTTTGCTGTCTTTGGAAAAACTAGTAATAATTATAAATGCACATAAATAATACAGCACTGCCTGTATATAGACATACAAGTTTGTGCATACAGGAATCATATTTTCATTCATATTTTTAACACAGCTATTTTTAACATATTCAAAATAAGCAAACTCTATAAACATAGGAAAAATTTATGTAATTTTCATATTTTTAAACAGAACAGATCAACCATGTTAATAAGTAAACTAATATAAAATTAGGAATATTAAAGCTCAATCTGAAACCAAAAGGTCAACCAACAATTTTCATTAGAACATTCCTGCGTACTCTACACTAAAAAATTGCTTTTAGCACTTTCATTTGATAATTTTTTAGGAAATACAACCAATATTTTCCCTTATATGCTTTCAGCTAGTTTTAAAGACAATTTCACAATAAATAATAAATTAAAATTTCAATATAAATCAAACCAATTTACTTAACAAGTACTCTATGGTAATTTTTTACTATTAATATATTTTTTAGATTTGAATCCTCCAAATTAAAATCCAGATGACAGTTTATTCGAACTCGGCTATTGCAGTTTCACTTTATCATTCAAGCCCTACATATAATATTTGGTTATACATAGAAACTTTAACTCAAGTACATTGGTATATTTGTGATATCCTATGATTAGCAGTAAGATGTATGGTATTTTAATTTAAAAAGACAGAAATGATTAATTTCCAATGAATAAAACCCTCTACAGAATAAAATGCATTATACCATTCCTCATGAAATTATACAATTAAAACAGAGCTTCACTATCTTGCTTTATAAAATCTATCTAAAAATCTCTTAATTAGGGTCAGGTGAGATAAAATGGGTAAGCAAAATATATGGCTTATGAAACAACAGATTTCTAATTATATTTGAAGTTATTTGGATTGGGGATTCTAGATAGCTGTTCTGACTTCCATTCTTTAACTGATATTTTTTCCACAGTTTCTTTATAAGTAAGTTGCAACACATTAAGCTGAAGTGGGCAAGTTTATGCCACACGTTATGTGTTCTTTCATTCCCAGGTCCAGGCTATTAAGGAATTTTTATTACAGTGGCATAATATATATATATATTTTTGGAAATTTCTGCTGCTGCTTCAACTTGCAGCTAAAGGAGGAAAAAAAATCTTCCTTTTTTAATCTCACATTTAGAAAATGGGTATATGGTTACGCTTAACATTCTGCATCTAGTGTAGAATAGATAATGATTTTTTTTTTCTTTTAATAAATAATTCCTTTATGATAAATTAAAAATTAATGAAACAGAAATTCCATGTCATAACTAGTTAAAAAAAATCTTACAAATAAAGGACCGGGAAATTTACTAGTTTTCTCTCATTAAGAGGAGCACATAGTTGTTGACTCTTTAAAATTTTATAGCAAGATGTGGTTATCCTCAGGAACGGAAAGATCTAAAGTATACAATTAAAAACTTTACAGAGGCATTACCTCTTTCAAGGAAAACAAAAATAACATTCAATGAGCTTGTATCAGGTCCCAATTGGCTTCGAAATTTTGTCACTGTTTATTTTGTGGCTACACCATTGGGAAAGATATTTTGAAAGCATGGTTTAGAGAGGGTAACAAATCAGTTTTTCCTTTACTTATAAGGAAAATTCAAAAATAAAACAGCCATCATTGTCATAAAAGGTTTTAATGGCAGTGGAATTTATCCTCCAAACTGAAAAGCAATTGCACACAAAGTAACACTTTCTTTGGCAGATGCCGAAAGTTTGCAACCAGATGTTTCTGTTTCTCTAATATGCCTTCAAGTTTTCAGAACCTGTCTTTGTCACCATCCCAAGAGTGTAGATCACAAACCACAATTCCTTCACCATACAAAGATTTGAAATGTGCAATATTGTCACCAACATCGCCAAAAGCTTCAAATTTCACAACTGCAAGCATGAATAATTAAAGCGCAAACATGCACAGGCAAGTGCTGGAGAAATTTTAGCAAAAGAAGATGTTCTAGAACGGCTAAAAATTGAAAGAAAAAATCGCAATGTACACAAACTGAAGGAAATGGAAAAAAATATCAAAGATTAAAGTAAATTTCCTTACAGAAGAAGCATCTGGAAATGATATTACTGACAATACAGTTAACAGTGAGTGCCAGAATAAAAGCATTATATTTGGGGAAAAAGCAAGCAAGAATTCAGCGGCAAAATTATGGCTGCTGAAAGAGATACCTATGAAGCGAAATATTTGAAAAAATCTAAGAGGGGCAACTTTTTTATTTTTCCGGATGTAGATGACACATATTATATCAAAGATCATCAAATAATAAAAATTGTGAAGAAGCCACAATTTAATAACAGAGGCCATTATTTTCGGAGGAATAACAGATGCACATAACCATACGTTGGGAAAAAACCCGTGTTTATTTTTTGCAAGATTTACTGTATATGTTGATCTTTTTAAATAAGTAAAATTTTTTTAACTTGACTTTTACTGTTATTATATCATTGTACTACCCATGTTAATAATTTATTTTTTATCAATTAATACTATATTAGATTTCTATACCCATTTTACCCCAGCATACCCATTTTCATCTGCGTGGGGGTAAAATGGGTATACAAAAACATATAGTTAAAAACTATCTCCCAGCAAACATATATATATCAAATTACTAATGAAAGTTACTTAATTTTACTCTCAAGAATTGTAATGTATTGACAAAAACAAAAAAGGTTTAAAAAAGTAATATTTGGACAATATTTTTTAAGTGAAAATCTAAAAGTAGAGTATTTTATATCCATTTTACCCCACATAACCCTATTGCAACAAGAAAACAAAAAGGTGGATTTTTCTTTAAACAATAAAAGTATAGTGCATTTACTTAAATGAAGACTTAAGGTGTAGATTATAGAAATTGAAAAATAAGGTAGTTTGATATCTACACATACATCACATAAGTTGGTTGAAGGTGTAGAGATCTTTTACAGAAGTTGCAACCGTTTAAATTCAAAAGTCAGTTTACTGTTATTTTCACATATTTCTTTAATACATGAAAGATGTTTTTAAAATCATTAGAGGGTATTTTAATAAGATCCAACTCATGGCCATTGTGTAATCTTGTGTGTAGAGCAGTGTGAATGACTGAGAAGTGTCAAACACAAAAGAGGAAGTTAGAAACATTCTCACAGATTTTATGCATTCGAAACAGGAAATCCCCTCATATTTGCTATTTCAACAATTTTACTGGGGCTTGGGAAAAGAAACAATTTGTGTGACTCATAAGTCAAAGCAGAAGTAATTTTATCTTTGAATTAAAGGATGAGTGCTTTTACAATTTCAAATTAAGTGGTGCAAGGAATCACTTTAATAAATATATACACACTCTAATATATATACATATATATTAAAATAATTACCAGCTTGATAATTAAATAAAAAATAAAATAAATAGTAATAATAATAAATAGTAAATAAAAAATGACAGTCATTATAATCAACAGCGATTGTGATTTCATTTCAAAAATCCTGAAAACTAGCGTGGTGTAAGAATTCAATATAATTTCAAATAATTCAGATTGTCAATGTGATACATAAACATACACATTTTAATAAAGCTACTGCATTTTTACTAATTTACACAGAAAAGAAGGTTGACTAATTCTCTGAACCTAGTGAAATCTAAAATTTTTACAATATCTTAACGATATATTTGTTCCGAAATAAAATTTGAGAAAGGCAGTAAATCTAAAATAATGTTGAAATTCCAGGTTCAGGAAAGTAAAAAACTTGGAATTCAGGATAGATATGGAGCACAATCACCCCTGTATAATATCTTAAATTAAAAGACAGAATGTAAATAAATGTTGCACTCTCGATAGCTTTCAGCATCTTCAGTATGAATTTCTGTTTTTTTTAAGTCTGGAAATAAATCTTTGGGTTGAGTAATGCGGTGATCCCTTAATACTGATTTTTGATCGAAACAAAATATATATATAAAACAAATATTCCAGGGAACAGACAACATTCATATATTCAGTGCAGAACACGTGGCTTCGAGATGCATAATTTAAAAACTACAAAGCTAATACTGTGTTTAAATAAATTCTAAATACAACAGTCAACCATTGTATCTATACTTATAAAAGGTAATGTTTGTATGCGTGATGTTCAGACTAATCTATCACACTCAGCCATGAAATTTGGAACACAGATAGTCATAAAGGTCACTTAATGCACCTTGAAGCCCAAATTTTAAACTAAAAAATTTTTTATTTAATGTTTTGTTCTTTTTGGGGTGATTTTTGTCCACAGTATCGTTTCAGAATTTAGTTCGAAAAAAATTGATACACCATCGGATAGAGCAAACAATTTTCTTTCTAATGAAATTTGTTTTGAGCTTCAAACATAATTTACTGAATTTTGAGAAATAAAAAAAAAAAAAAGTCAGTTCTGCAGTCGAAATTTTATTTTTGTTTTTAAATTTGCTGCATCCGACGTCCTAATAACACTATTATTTTCAATTTTTTTAAACGCTTTTACTAAGCTCAACATGTATGTATGAAGGTTGGAATTTTGTGATCGATTTTTCACTCACTTCTTAATGCACTAGAGTTCTGAAATTTTGTATATTCATTGGGTCTTGATGACAATGCAATATTTCAATAATTTTAGAGCTCTTTTCAATAAAATAATTGTTGGAATTAGTTCATGAAAAGTTGATTCTATGATCCCAAACTATTTATAATACTGAATTATGACATAAATTAAAGACTAAAAACTAGAAAATTATAAATATATAAAAAAACTTTTTCTCGAAAATCTGGAGGTCAAAACAAAAATCGTAAAAAGTGTGAGGTGCTGAAAACAATAGGAGAAAGATATAAAACCACAATGATTATCATAAGAAATGAAATGTTATTAAACATTCATCAAATAAAATATATTAGAAATGTGATTACAATTCTAATTTACTCACAGCTTCTCGACCTGCGCCTCAAGCTTTTTGTTTTGACCTCCAGATTTTTAAGAAAAAATTATTTTTTCTTTTTTAATGCATTGGTAAAAGCATTTTTTTTTTATATTTATTATTCAGCTGATAACTGAAACGGTTCTGTCAGATTTAAAACAAGAACGGTTTAAATATTCCTCCCGTGTTTTAAAAATTAATTTTTTGTAGTGTTGCTACCCTTAGAGTTAAAAAAAAATCAGTACATGTATATAAATGTCATTTTTATACGAGTTATTTGCTTGCTCTATAGCCACTCAGAGGCATTGTTTGATATCATTACTGTACAAGGTGGAAAGAGAACATTTTTGTGATATACATGGACTCTTTTGACTGGCTTCAAAGAGACTTCTGAAAATTACATACAGCAGTTTTTCTTTTTTTTGTGTGTATTCAAGTGTCAATTGAATTCACTTTCTGTGAAAATTAATGGTACTATTAATATGTACTTTAAATGAGGTTTTATGTTTTATTCCTTTTATGATTTTCATGCTATATGTTCATGTGTCAACTGAATTGGCTTTCTATGTTTTAAGCAGGGTTGTTGATTTTTTTCAAAAAAAATCGATTCATTTGATTTAAATCGGATTTTTTTTATTTTAATGATTTTTTTAAAACAACATATATATATATTTAATATTTGTATATTAGACAATGAGCCCTACAATCATAGAATTATATATATATATATATATATAATTATAAGTCATTAAGCTGTACTTTCTTTTCAAATAAATAAATAAAAAATAAACAAATCAAAAAATTTAATTTAAAAATGTAACAACTATTTAAAAAATATTTGTGAACTAAAATATAAAAATATACTTTTGAAATACAAGACAATTTTATTAAGGAAAAATATAATAAAAAATTGTCATTTCTTGACTATAGATATATTATTGTATGTTAGAATATTGGAGAATTTTACACTCAGCTGTTCATTTGTTTCATTACAAACACAAGTTTTGAAGCTTTCTCTAATCCTAATCTGTTTCACCCAAAACATTAAATAAAAAATTTTCTAGATAAAATTTTAAAATTCAGGCTTCGAAGTGCATTGAGTCACCATCAGAACTACCTGTGTGCCAAATTTCATGATTGTAAGTGCGATAAATTTGTCTGGACATTGCGCACATGCTCACAAACATTGCCTTTTATAAGTAAAGATCATAGTTTAAATTGCACTATGTAGATGTCTGTATTTCTTTTGGAACATTTATATGCATTACTTAATTATCTTACATTTGAACATTATTGCAATACAAAGACTTTGCTGTCCCCAACACTATTTAGTTTTCTCCAGTATTAAAATGAAACTAACTGCATTTTACTATGTTCTTTCTTTGTGAACATGATCCTTTCAGAATATTTATTTCATTTTATAAAAAAAGGAGCATCTCATACTTTGCTTTTTATTGTGTTGCTCATTAGAGATTTATTTAACCCTTTGTGGTGAAGTGTGCCAATTAATGGCACACCTAATTTCACTCGCTTCTCAACCGTTAAACTCAACTATAAATGGAAAATAACAGGTTTAGGATAGGGCTAATAGTACTCCTTTTAGAATGTATATAGCAGTCTTATGAAATTTTATTTCGGAATAGGAATTATTAGTGATAAAGTTTGGGAAAATTCTTTGACTTGGAGATAAGAAATTTTTCAGTTTTGGACGTTTAACAATTTTAACAAAGTAACTCGAAAATTTTGCTCCAATATTCTTGAAGTTTTAATTTATAATTTTCTGTCAGATTCAACAATTTTCGAGTTTATCAAGGTGGCTGTATCTAAGGGGGTGACCCGAAAGAGGGACGGCCCCCTCCCTTGGAATGAAGTAAGTTTTTTAAAAAACTTTTTTTGTAGATTCTATGTCTAGACAATAAACTAAAGCCATTCAAGATGTTTTCTCATCGTATTTTCAAAAAATTATTGCGTTGTGCCGCAAAGGGTTAGAATCTAATTTGCTTGTGTTCTCAAAAATAAAGATACGGAAAGTACTCTAGTTACATCAATTCAATAAAAAAATTTTCTATGTTCTATATATTCTTTCTTTAAATATACATTTAAAAATACTTTAAAATCACTATTTAAAGATACATGAACAATTTTATTTCATCAAAGCAGATTAACTTGATTTTTAAAATAAAGTGATTTAAATCAGTGATTTTTTTTAAAAAAAATCTGTTGATTTAAATCAACTGATTTAAATCACCGCAACCCTGGTTTTAAGTGAGTATTTAATTAAGTGTCAATTGAATTTGCTTTCTATGTAAATTAACAGTACAATTAATATGTATTTTAGATGATGTTTTTATTTAATGTCAATTGAATTTGCTTTCTGTGAAAATTAATGGTATATTCAATATGTATTTTAAATAAGGTTTGATTAATTTGATTCTAGTAAGAGAAATAATTTAAGTTATAATCATGACATTTTCCTGATCAGTTGAAAGATATTTTTCTCTACCAAGCTTCCTCCCATGACACTTTCTCTGGAACATTGCTGGCAATTTTATTGCCTGACGGTGCAGAGCGCAGGTGACGTCATAACTTTCAATCGAATGATTTCGATTATTATTTTCGGCAGTATCTTAATGTGTTTATTTGGCTTGCATATTTTGCTTGTTGTACAATAATCATTTTCACATTGCAATTTTTTAATATTGTTTTGGATTAACGTACTCTGTACTGTTTTTCTTTTAAAATGTCATTATCGCGAAAGAAAGAAAGAAAAAAAAAAAAAAAAAACGGGAAAATCAATAATGTGCATCTTTTGTTTTCAAAACTTTCTCATGTCATTGTGAGCATTTTTTTCTTTCCTTTTGTTGAAATCCTGATTCCACGGGTAATGCCATACGCATACTGCTAGTTAGTAATAAAACAGAACAACCCTGCACAAAACCGAAAATGTAGCAATCCTTTGAGGTATTTTATAAAAGCATACAATTAACACAAAATTAGACGCAAAACCTCGTGAATAACTTAATGCTGCTTGTACACTCATTTTGTTGTATTCCAACAAGAAAAGTTTGTCTTCATGATATTGCAACTGAAAATATTCATCCCTTAACTGTAAAATTAATTAAGATAATGAAAACTTATAAATACTAAAATATTCATGTTGTTGAAAGTCATTTGAAATTAATATAATTTAAGAATAAACCTAAAGAATTTATTAATTATTTAAAACAGTAATTATTTACTAGAAGATTTGTGCCCATCTGAGACGGGATTTTAGTTTGCCAACAATATCTCAGATTTGATTTCACAGATTTATTAACGAAAGTTGAATTAGAAAATTTCATGCACATTGGCAGAATGCATAAGAAGCAAACAACAACAAAAAAAAAAGCATGAAAAACAGAAATGATAAATCAATTGACACTTAACTGTCATTTTGTAAATAACTTTATTTTTAAAAATTACTTTTGCTTTGCCCAAGTAAAAATAATGCAAAATCCATTAACAGAAGAAAATGCATTACCAGATAAGAAATAAAAAAAAAAAAAAAAAAATGCTGAACTGATGGATGCAAATCTTTAAGTAAAGGGAGCTTTTCAGTATTAAGAATGGTTAAGGAAAAAATATTACATGCAAAATATATAAATATTCAACTCCAAAATTAAGTACAAAAAAGAAAGAACCATTTTAATGAAAACGAAAGTAAAGTATCTCCAAGAAGTGGAAAAATAAATTAATTCTAGTATAACTTCTATCTGATATTAAAGGAGTTCCGCATCCATGAATCAACATAAAATAAAAAAAAAGAAAAAACTGCTTAACCAGATAAAAAAAAACCCCTGTCATAACTCCCATTTGATATTAAATCATCATAGAATAAAAACTGTATCCCTATGCGTGCTAATTTGTAGAAGACAGTCTGAATCTCTTTGGTACGTTGCCAAACCATGTGAGCACCACAGCCATGCATGGATAATTATTATATTGATTTTATGAGTTATTTTGAATGAAAATTATCCCACAAAATAACTTCAAATTTAGAATTTGAAACCAAAAATGTAAAAGTGAATTTTTAGATGATTTCATATGCACCAATGAACTTTCAAAGCAAATGTGAAACACAATGAACACAAAAATCAACAATAATATTCAGATGAATTCAAAATCAATAAGGAAGAATAGATGAAAAATTTTAAGCTTCATGTAAAGCAGTTCAAATTGAAAAGTATGTCAGCAGCTAAATTAAATCTTATGTTTATAGAGAAACAAATGAATGTAGTCAACTGCCATCAATTCTCGAATATTATACTCAAATTTCTTGCCATATTATTGAGACAATTTACAATAAATTTTAATTTAAAACAAAATTAGTTTAAAAATTGAAACATTTTTTAAGTTAAAAAATTATAATTATTTCTCATGCCACTTAATTTAAAGATAAAAGCACTTCTATTTTAGCTTACAACTCACACGAATCTTTACTTTTCCCATGCCTCATTAAAGCTGCTGTAGTATCAATTTCTTTAGTTTCATTTTCAAAATGCGGGGTTTCCCTGTTCTGAATTATATAAAAGCTGTAAGAGCATTTTTCATGGTCTCTTACATCTTTCTCCTCTCGTTGGATTATGATCATAGAGAAACCGTTATATCTTAAAAATTGTCTCCAAGATGAATTTGATTGATTGAAGGTAATGATTTCTGTCTAACCATTTGGAAAGAACAATAAAAAAAAAATGTTGTTTAACTGAAAATTCTCCTCCTTACCAGTTTTATATACACACATATATATAGATATATTTATACAATTAATTCAATTCATTTAAAAAAATCACATGCATTCAGAAAACATTTAAAAATTGAAAGATTTATAAAAGAAAACATTCATATTGTCAAAAAAAGTGCTTTTATTAATTATCTATTCTGTTCCATTGGCAGTGTTCAAACAAATTTGTTTCAAAATTGATTCAGTAAGTAATTTGAAATAAGGTTAAACATTTGATAAAATCAGGTAAAAAGTTATATAATATTTAAGGTAAAAAGACTGAAAAGATGATTTCCAGAATTTTAAAATGTGCAACAACTGTTTTGTGTGAAAATTTCAAAAGTTTCTCACAAAAAATGTCAAAATTTCATTTACATGAAGTCAAAAATTAACTTAAAATTTTGAAAAAAAATCTTCCCCAGACATGCTGCTAAAAGAGAACAGTTTGATTGAGGTACCTCCCCCCCCCATCTCCTGAACACCAATAGCTGTTTTTTTTCTTCTATATTTTCATGCTCTCCTTTCAGGAGAGTACAAAATATAGCGATATTGAAAATGCAGGGATTCTCTTGCTTAGAACAACACCACAGAACCTTTTTAAAAATAGTGCAAAATCATGTTTTTGTAATATTTATTTCAGATTTCACCAATTTTTCATTGATGAACAATTGTGAAAAATCATCAAATTTTTATCTCAATGTCTTAAAAATTAAACTATCATTAGAAAGAAAATTTTTTACATGTTAGAATAGTGTGAAATCATCAAAATTTTGGTTCAGATATAATTAACTAAAAACTCATTTAAAGTTTTAACAAAATGGCTCCGAGATGTACATCTCTAATATTGAAAGTTACCTTTAACAAATTTGGTAGGTCTAGGTTCAATCACTATCCTACCAAATGCTAAAATACACACACTTGCTTCTTTATTGTTAGACATGTCGAGAATAATTTACTTTTTTTAAGATTTAACTTTTTTTCTCAACCAAATACCATTTTGAAATAATTAAATATATTTTAAGTATCAAAAAAGAGGGTCTTTTCCAAACATTTGAAAGTAATTCTAATCTTCTAAGTACATAACTTAACTCAAAAAGACCAGTTCCTAATTTTCAAACACATGAGAAATAGAAAGTACAATCAAACAATTTTTTTCTTAAGTAAACTTTATATTCCTAAATGCATTGCATAAAAATATAATATTAATAAAATAAATAAACCTGAGGAAGAGTAGGAATCGGTCCAGATGTTCTGCTTTTGCATTATTCTTCACAATTCTAGAAGAAAATACAAATTCCAATTAAAATTTTAAAGGTGAGAAACATTTTTAATTTTTTTACATTTATGTTTAACCCCTTGCACTCCTATATCGAGTCAAGACTCGGAATTCTAAATGATGCATCTTTTACACATTCTTGTTGGATAGCGCTATTATAAAAACCATATAATAGCAAAAACACACAGATTAATTTTAAGGAATTGAAACAAATTAATAACAATGCTTTTCAGATTCCTAAAGCGCTAAATCAATCCTTACACTCGCACGTTTATAATTATGGATCATATTTCCTTTTGAACTGCAAAGAGTTAAGAAGACTTATTTTCAATAAATGGCTTGAATATTTTTAAGCCTTAAAAAGCCATTTTGTAGGAAAGAAATTATAATATCTTACTTAAAATGTACATCTTTTATCAATGTGGTATAAAATTACATATAACACTCAGCTAAAAAGTGCCTTTGGTTTACTAGATAAATGTACTTGTGGAGTTTTAATTGTAAATCAGATAAAGCTTATATATACAAAATGTTTTAAACTTTTAGAGAAACAGCTGAAGTAATGGTATTCCAATAATTATTTATAAATTATACTTGTACAGATTTTGATATGAAATACTGATGATGAATAATGTACCAAAACCAGTTTGAAAGAGAATATAAAACACATAGTCAAAGAATATATTTGTTGGATTCAGTATTTAAAAACAATTAGCCAGAATAATAAATGAACTTAAAATTCTTGACAGACATAAATTAATAATTGGGAAATGATTTCTTTGGATAAAAAGCCAATACTGTTTTCATTTACTGTGAAATTAAAATGACTTATGCCCAAGTTAGGCACTAGAACATAACCCAAAAGAAAATATCAAGAAGTGATCCTTATGTACAGCAACAATAAAATCTTCTGTTTGCGTTAAGTTTATAAACATCGACATTTCAATAAGTGCGACAAAGGTGTGTAAAATCTTATTTCTTTTATTCCAACATTATACGATTCATTGATATGTTTGAAACAATGTAGAAATACCAACACTAGTAATTACTACACATGTAGAGAGAGGAAAACAGGGCAGCATTTCCAAAATATCTGACATTTTTTTGTTTGTTTACATGCGTTCCCCTGAATTTCATTTCAATCAGATGAGATTGAAAAAATTTCACTATTTGTGCATCGTGTGAAATGCAAAATGATCTCCAGAAACGATGAATGCATAGCTTAATTAGTTTTGTTTTCAATCACTTATATATAATACCATTTCACATTCATAAACATCCACAACGTCCAGATTGTAAACTCAAGGGCGCCATTTCAAATAAGTCGCCATTGTGATAGAAAATTTTCAAATTATATTAAAAAAATTATAACTTAACAAAATAATTAAAACTGATCTGCATATACTAAATATAAATGCCAATAAGTTTATTTAATAAATTTTAAAACTCATTGAGCAATTTTTTAAATAAAAGACAAATGTAAACCAATGCATGGCATAAAGAGCAGCTAGTATGATAATGAATGCAATTCACTTTCAATTAGATTTTATTCATCCAAAGAATGATGCTAACATACAACAAAATTTACAAAGCAAATAATAAATAATGCTTACGCAAAACCATACACAATTTATTGAACGGAAGTGAAGCTAAGGCAGTTTCTGTAATCGAAATACTATCGATTGAGCTTCGCAATCGATAGTCTGTGGTTCATTGCACGGAAAAAATTACCGCCTGATTCGCACAATGGGTGGGTTTCCACTTTATGCAGTAAGCAGTAACAGAAGAATATGATGCAAAATATTCTAAATTTTCTGTGCAGGATGATTCTAGGATGCCAATAATCTACAGTTAATATCAGTTGTAGCGTCAGAAATTCCCTATGAACGTATTTCCTGTTTTGTTAACATGCAGCTAGCCAAGATTTAAGAACAGTAAATAGTCGATTTAAGAAATCACTATATCCATTTGGCTACTATTTTAATCACAAAGTTGAAATAAATTCTGCCTCTTGTTCACAAGATATCAGATTCCTTGTTTTTTTTAAATCAGCAATTACTTTCGTCTTCAAGCGTGTGCATAAGTGAGTTTTCTGTTTTGTTTATACAAGATAATGTAGAGTTTCTGTGTCAGGACCAATTTCCGATGTAATGTTTCTTTAAAGGGAACTGGATCATACGTACCGGAAGTGGATCCTCGTTACGGAAGCTCTGTGTACCCAAAATAAATAAAACAGAAAACGTGTCCTCTAGTAGCTGTGGCGGCGCTAGCGTCAAGCCACTCATTTATTATTGAAATGTAAAATGTATCTTTTGTATCTGGCAACGTTGTTATAATTCCAGATTGTATCCGCGCGATGCGATGTTGTTCGCATAAGCTTTCGTCATGTAAATAAGTAGTGTAAATCACAGAGAAAGAGTACCAGAGGTCTCACTCGGGAGTTTGGTTAACTATCGCAGCGCCACCTAAGCCTTACAATCGAACTACAAACCACAGAGAAACCATAAGACGACGCCATATTGGTTTCATCACAGAGCTATGTAGAATCTTTCTACTTCTCAAATCATAACACGACGCCATTATTGTATCGAACGAAAACCAACCGAAACGCCGCCGTGTTGTGTTGATGCTTGTCAATTTCACATACTATTTTTTATAATCAGGAGTTTTTTTCAGGATTAGATACTTTATGTAGAATCAAGACTTGGGATTATTCCAGTTTAGTGAAGGTTATTGACTGCTTCCTCATTCAAGATTCCTGGAGATGAGAACGGTAAGTTTAAAATGCGTTACAGAATTTTTATGCGATGTTATTTAAATAACTGAAAAACTTCTAATATTTAAAATACTTATTTTCACTTTTTGTATATAAAATAATAAAATTTTGTTTTATTTTTGTGCAGTTGCTGAAGCATATTAAAATGCCTACCATATGGAATAATCTGAGAAAAATGTGCATGAATTCTTTAAATTCTCTGTAGTCCTTTTTTTTGACAGATTTATTTCTACATAGTATGACTTGGCAATTAAAATAATTTTAAGAGATATTAATGGAATCCTTGCTTATTACTCTAAGAAAAACTTATTATAATTATTGCTATGATGTATTGTGAACTGTCAAAGTAATTTACAAGTTAAAATTCTTTTATCAGTAATTTAATATTGAAATACAGCTGAAAATCATAAATATTGCATTTATAATTATATTAATTTTGAGTGGTAAGTTTTAGTTGAGTTTTTATAGTATGAAAATTGTTGCTGTTATTTGTGCTCTAAGTTGAAGTAATATTGAGATGTTCTATATTTAGTATGTGTAGTTATATCCGAAGCAAGCATTTTTACAAATGCCTACTGTGAAATAGAATGAAATGAACTGATTAAATATCTCTAGTCTGTTTAATGTTTACACTTATTTATTATTATTACATACTGCTTATTAGTATCTTAGAAATAATTCAGTATCTTAGTCTAGCATCCTTATGCAAATTTCAATTCCCTTTTAAGAAGATTCTTATTTTTATTAGTATTTATTTTTAACATCGTTTTCCAGAGACAAATTATTCATTCTTATTTGTGTAAATAAAATGTAGGAAATTTGTTTAATAAGCATATTAGCCAATACTAGTTTAGTAAAGTTATCAAAATATTTTGATCTGTTTTATTTAACCTCATATAAGAAAATTAATTGATAATGGCTGAAGGTGAATATTTTATTCATGTATTACAATGAAGTGAAGTCTTTAATAAAAATGAATTGGTTTGTGTTATATAAATGGAATCTACTAGAAATTTGTTTCTTTTTTCAGGCAGTCTGTCAATGTTGGAGCTGTTTTGTCTTCAGGATGGCTGGTCATATAAAATGCACCAAGATTTTCTAGAAATTTGTCTGAAAATGAGAAGAACTCGCATATTAGGTTTAGAACTTTTCTGTGAATCTTACAAAGAGTCAGTTTCTAAGTTATCGTTACACTCTTTATGCTAACAAAATTTTATTTTAAAAAATTCTCTTCTTTTATTTTTTAAAATGGCTACAATTTTTTATAAATGCCAAATTCATGATGCATATACCTTATCCAACTTCAGTTCCTTTGAAAAAAATTTATTTTGTGTTATAAGCTCTGTGGTCTCAGATAATTAAAAAATGGTTGTTGATATATTTTATTATTAAATACTTTGAAAATTGTTTTTCTTAAATAAAGTATTTCTAAGTATTTAAACTAGCAATGTGTATATTAAAAAAAGTACAGATACAAGATTAATACTGCTTTAAATTTTCATACCAAATTTCCTGTCAATTGTTTCATTCATATAAAGGTGGTCCAAGTCTTGTAGATACATAAATTTAAATCAATTTAACCATTTTTTTTTATCTCGGGTGTATAAATTATGTGTTTTATTGATTGCATTAATTATAAATATAGTGGTCTAAGATAATTAAAAAATGATTCTTGATATATTTTATTTTTAAATATCCTGAAAATTGTTTTTGTTCTCACAGATATGAGATTAATACTCCTTTAAATTTTCATACCAAATTTCCTGTCGGTTGTTTTATTCATTCATACGAAGGTAGTCAATTTTATCATTTTTTAATTTAAGGTGTGTTTATATGTTTCATTGATTTTATTAATTATAAATAATGAAACTTACAGGATGCGTATGAATTTTTCCACACAATTATATTGAATGTCAAAAGTTAATGGTAGATGAGACTAAAATTTTAGGAAATCATACAGTTTTTTGGATTTTAAAGAATATGATATCAGTAAATAATCTGACTTAAAGTAGCCAACAAATAATTTGTTTCAATATTTTGTCAATTATCATGAATGTTTTGAGTCTAATTTTAATTTATGTTCGCAAAGAAATAGTATCGTCAAAAAATTCAACGTTGTCTTAAGCAATGTAAATATAGAGGTTTTTTAATGATCACCTAGAACACAAAGAGTTAGCACAATGTTTTTTTTTTTTGTTTCCTCTTAGTTCGAATTATGAACCATGATTTCAAATCCGACACAAGTTCTAAAAATAAGTTAAAATATGTTCCCCATTTTTTTTTGATGTTATTATATTTCAGCTTGCAAATGTTTTTGAAAAAAATTTATATGTTGTTTACTCAAAAATCATAATTTCATAATAGAACACGCCAATGCTAGGTAGAATGTTGAGATGCATCGGGAGTTCTAACTCCTGATAGGGCCACCCTAGGTGCTAAGTTCATTCAATTAATGTCTAGCTATTGTTTTTTTTATAACACTTTCTTATTTCGAATTTTTTTATAGTATATATAACAATTAACTCTGGTTTCTAGGCAGTATTTGCTATAAATGTTATGTTTTGTAACTTTTTATGCTTGTTCAATAAAATGTGACATTGTTTTAAGTATTTTGTATTTATTATAGCATCTTGTTCCATAACCATATAAAGTATTTAATTTTTTGTGGGAGGGGGTTGGAAAAATTCTGAAAAATTATCTTCACAAATGAATTTTCTCTGTGAAAATTACATTCTACCGATATTTCTTTATCTTGAAGATTTAATGTGTATTTATTAAAAACTGTTGAAGTTTTAAAATATTCCGAAAGAGATAGTATAATAGTTACTAAAGCAACAAATGTAATTTCTTGCCGAGTTTAAGAAAATTGCAAGTGAATTAATTGCGTATATTCTATCAATTTTAGTATCTTGAATAATAATGAATGTGAATTTATTAAAAATTAATTTATTGTTGAAGTTTAAACATATTCCAAAAGAACTAGTATAGTGATAACACATTAAAATCAAATTTTAGGTTTAAAAAATTCACAAATGAATTTTCTTTATGGAAATTAAATTCTATTAGTTTTTAAATCCTGAACAAGAATGAATGTGTATTTATTAAAAATTATTGATTGTTTAAGTTTCAAAATATTTTGAAAGAAATAGTATAATATTTACTAAAACAACAAATTTAATTTCCTGCAGAGTGTAAGAAAATCACAAGTGAATTTCTTTTAATGAAATTATATTTTATCAATTTTTGTGTCTTGAATAATATTGAAGGGAATTTATGAAAAATTAATTTCCTATTTGTTTAAAAAATTTATGATCTGAAAGAACTTCTCTTCAAAAAAGGATAAATGAAATTATTAATATGACAAAAACTTTAATCTTCTTAAATTATACATTCACACGCTATAAATTATTGGTACCCTAGGAAACAGGCAAATATTTTAATGTTTTGAATGATATTCCAAATTTACTTTTAATTTCTGTATTAAAGAAAAAGTCAATTTAGTGAGAGATTTAAAATAATTATATAAACAATAATAAATGGCATTATTATTAAAACAATAACATTTTTAAATTAATATGTATAAAAAAATTAATTATTCATAAATTTAATAATCGTTGTCATGACGATAGGAAACGGCTTCGTTTCCTCTCGCGTCACTATGACGTCACGGTGACGTATTCCGGTTAGTTCCACTGTAACGCATTGGTGGCGTACTGTCTATGTGAAGCGTAATGTTAAAAAAGTTGCCATTAGGGTCTATGGGAGTGAGACCTCTGATTCTACTTCTCTGTGGTGTAAATAATGTAAATTAAATGTATATAATTTAAATCATCATTTTATTGCATCCATACACCCAGCACTCTATCTAAACGCCAAATAGCTTTATGATCAGTAGACCTCTCGTCCAACCCCCTCCCCTTCCCAAGAAAACTAAGAACGGCTCTTCATTGAAGTCTTTAAAGATTTAACCATTTTTTCTGCTTTTATTAGTATTCTCAAAATTACAATTTGTCATGACAACAATAGTTTATCATTCTGACACTAAATGGCTGCACTAGTTAAGCCATTTCCCACGTAGCACACAATCACAGAGAAGAAGTCTTCTTCTCTGTGCACACAATATTGCCTAATATCATAAAATTCGAAAAAGTAATATTGTACAATATGAAACAGTGTGAAACGTAAGACTTTTTCAATACTGTACAATGTTTTTTTTTTCATAATATTGGATAAAGTCGTATAATACTGTATAATATTATATATTATTGCATAATATAAATATATAGTGAATATTTTAAAAATGCATTTTAGAAGCATGAAAAAATATTAATCACTTAATTCCAATGTGCTGAACTTATGGGTAACACTTCGTGATTTTTCGAACACCTCTACTTACAGCGAGCTTTGAACCCGGGACCTTCTGCATACGAACCAAGCACCTTACCGGTGAACCTGCTAGACTTGCATCATAGAGCGTAAATGATGATAATAAAATTTAGTTACAGAGTATAGATCTTTACGAAATTTTAAGCGCATTAACAATTCATACGAATAGTCTTTTTAGTTAAAGTATCTTTTCTCGTTACATTTTCGAGTTCAAAATGAAATTAGAAGTCAAAGAGGAAGCAATTTTAGCTCTTATATCTAAGTTTGCTAATTTAATAAATTAAGGCAATGAGGTTTAAAAGTAATTATAATAATATGTTTGAAAGGTTTTCAAATAATTTTGAAATTTATTTATTCCTCTTTCAATGTATTACGAGACGCCTTTAACATTTATAATAACAGTATTGATTGAAAATCAAATACAAGATTTACAACAATAAATCACGTGCATATTTTTACGATGAGAATAACACTCAAAATTTTTTTTCACAGAACAATAGATAATCCATATGTGGGACCTGTTTTATGGTTAACTTCATTAGCTGAATCCGGTTCGCCTTTTATATACAGTAAAACAAAATGATTGTGTAAACATTATTATTCGAATGAACATTTTGTAAAATATTTTTTCGGACATATTTTTCAATGTTGATTAATATAGTGTTACGGTATCATTGTGCTGCCATCTGTTGATTGTGAGAATAACTTCACCTTACAATATTGAATAACACTGATGAATGTAGAAATTAAATATTGTATGCATTATATTGCATAGTATGATATAATATTCAGCATCTTAAAGAATAATTGTTCCAGTGGAGTTTATTGAAATAAAACCTCCAATCGAATGATATCCTGCGTTAAAATGAAGATATTTATAAAAAAGCATTGTTTTTATATCATTTGTGAAAATTTAGTATTTCGGAAATACTGATACATACAATACAATACTTTGTTACGGTATTCGGTGTTCCTCGGTGCTCATAATATTGTATAACATTGTGCAAATATTAGATGATATTTCTGTGCTACTGGGTTTTAAGCCATGCAGCTAAATGAGTAATTAGAATGATTTTAAAATAAATATGTATATAATAATTATCCATGCATGGCGGTAACGCTCACGTGGTTTGGTTTGGCTACGTGCCAAAGAGATTCAGACCAGACAGTCTGTCTACAAATTAGCACACACAAGGGGATACTGTTTGGATTCTGTGATGATTTATTATCAATACCAGAATTAAGGGCGTTCTGTTTGCGCCGGCACAGTTACGGTCGTTTCTCTCGAGCTCTTGTATCGGATTTTCTTGGTAGCACGTCTAATTACATTTTGCGTTTTCTTTTTCCATTTCTTGATTTATATCAGACAGGTAAGATCTGCCCATTTTAGTTCGTCTTTCCCTTGTTTTTGGGTACGTATTTTTTCAGTAATTTGAGCAATGTGAACCACTCAATTGTGACTGTTTCTGATTTGAACGATGCTTTTTCACTCATGAATAACATTGAAGAACTCACCAATATGGTCTTTACATCTAAGACAGATTTTCTTAAGTGGTAACCCTGTTCCTTTGTCAAAAACAGTTTGAAACAATAGATATTGTTATCGTTAATAATGCCGACAAAGCAAAAATGCCTCGCTCGAACCTTTTCCAACTTCATGCATATATCAAACAAACGGTTACTGAGCACTCGAATATTACTAATATGAAGTACTCTCGTCAAGGTAAACTCCTTGATTAAAATTCGATTTGTGAAAATTATTATTTACTTTTCTAATATGTCTTTTTATATTCTATATTGTTTATATTTATACCATTTATTATATGAGATTGCATTTTTGTTTTGAATTTATATTTACTGTTATGCATGTTGATTATGATACACAATCAATAGGTGGGAGAATGTTGGGTAAGCACTGGTAAAGCACGCATCGCTGTATATATATTTTTGTTTTAAGGGTTGTGAACCTGGCATTTTCTATTTAAATTTTTGTTCCGATGTAAAATTCATGAAAAATGCGTTTGTAAAATAAATGTCTATTTTCAGTTTTGTAAAAGTTATTTTTTTTATTGAAACTACTTTCTGTTAAGTCAAGGATTCAGAAGTTTGTTTACTTAACTCTTGTGAATTAACATCTTGAGTAGTTTTACTTTTTAAAAAAAGCTGAAACATTAATTAAATTTAGCAAAGATTTCGGTGAAATCTTGGTTTGCTCTAACACTCCTTTTCTCCACCTCGGACCCTGTTTATGCGGTTAAACTTCTTACCCTCCAAAAAGTTCTAGATACCCCAGTGTCTACTGATGTGATTTGGGAAAATATTACCTCTCGTTTCCTTATTTCCGACATACCAACGAAAACCTCACTGGAAGAATTAGCGGCTGAATTATCCCGTAATAACGATATTGTTCTTACCCATATACGAAGATTTGTGAAACAAAACTCATCACAAGAAGCTTCACAGGTTCTTGTAACTATTCTTGTCACCTCTCAGCCGGACTCTGTTAAAATCTGGTTCATAAATCAGAAAATTAAGCCTTTCATAGACAGGCCTCGGCAATGTAAAAAATGGCTTAGCTTTTTTAATCCAACCAGAAATAGTGAAAAATCTCCAGCTTACCACTTGTGCGCTATGGTTCATGTTGGTCCATGTCAAGGGCAAGTGTCCTGCAAAGTGCAGCAATTGCCGAGGGTCGCATTCAGCCATATCTAAAGCATGACCTATGTACATCAAAGAACAACAAATTTTTGAGCTGAAATCCAGGAACCATCTTACGACAGGAGAGGACCCCACAGGGGGACACCGCGAGTACACGGATTTGAGTTGCTGCCGGATAAGTAAGCAGGAACTCGTCTCCCTTGTGGGAATAGTAATGGTGGGGCTCTGGGTCCCTCCACCAGTGATAGTACGTACCTCCTTCGGGAGGGGTCGTGCCGTGGCACGGTGATGGGCTACTAGGACTCTGGCCTCAGTACTCGAGTTGTCGTAACGGCTACTGTCATTCAGAATCCCGGATGCTAAGGCAGGGCTGGGTGATCCAGTTTTTTCTGGTTACGACAGGAGAGGGCAGACGTATTTTCAGTCACGCTTCCAACGCAAATTATACGACTGCAGTTAAATCAAACACCATCAGCAACGATTTATAAACTACAGTCAATCAAAAAATAGAGTCTATGGTGCAATCTATTCAAGAAAAAATGGAACAGCAAACCCTTACTCTTATGAAAATGTTCGAAAAAACAGTTGAGACTCTGCTCCAGAATTTTTTCAACATGATGAACCAAATTGAAACTAAAACCATATCGCCTACTAGAAGGAAAAGTGCTGTGAAAAATCTTGTGGACTTTTCTAGTACACCCATGCATTTAGATGCAGAAGGACACCATGCCTCGTTTGGAATTTAACGGCCTTTTCTCTCCTCACAAGTTTGTGGTTTTTTTCTCCAAGCAAGCTGTTTTCACTTTGGCGTAGTTTTTACCTTTTCGTTTTACTTTAATTTTCACTTTTGCATTTCCTCTTTTTCATGACGTTTGTTCAATTGAACTGCAGAGGTTTGTGGAACAAGAGAAATTGACTTCATCTTCCGCCTTTTTCTGTCTCTCAATTTCGGATTTTCCAAGAAATATTTTTCAACCCAGATGATCATCTTCGCAATTACGACATGAATTTTTTTTTATTCTCACAGACAAGACAGGTAAAGTGGACTCATTACCGGCATACCCAAGACTGCATCTGGAAGAATTCTTCCAACTCTGATTTCTGAAGATATAAACATTCAATTTCTTCCTATGGAAACCCATTTTAATAACCATAAGTTCATTATTATTAACCTATGGACGAGTTTTCTGGATTGTTTATTTACATTAAAACCTGAACTTACGCTTTGAAGGTTCCATTGATTTAGCTCTACACTGGAATGACGTAGCTACGACATTTAATGTAAATAAACAATGCAGAAAATTCATCCATACGCTCCCCAAGGTTTTGAAATTGAGCAGGCAAAAGCTTTCGACTCCAGTCATTATTTTTTGGGATTTTAACCTTCATAATCCAATGTGGGGTTCATAAAGTTTTATACCGCTAAGCAACGGCTTCGCTGATTGGCTCCAAAATTCTAATTTCATACTGCTCAATACTTCCAACCCGACTTATACTTCGTACATGGGAACTAATTCCCTACACGACCTTACACTGCGCTCTACTTCAATTTATCACCAAATTGATTGTTTCGTTTCTGATTCCACTTTTGAAAGTGACCACAACCCAGTGGTTACATCCTGGTCAATCTTGGGACAGACCTAAAAAATCATTAAAATGATTGATTGGAATTCCGTCATGAAAAACTCTTCAGAAATTTTGTCTTCAACGAACTTTGATCTTCATACTGTGATGTGCAAAGTCTCCGAGGAATTTAAGCAAAATATGAAACATACTGTCTTGCCAGATGACAGCTATCCATCCTGGTGGAACATCTCTTGCCACAATTTCCAAACGTTGAAAAAAAATTCGAATCAAGGCTTTACGAAAAGTCTCAACTTCGCATTGGATGTGTAATCTTACTCGGAACTCCCGCATGTTTTATTCAATGATTAAAAAATTCTGTATCCGTTCAAATAATGAAGTAAATGTTTAAAATATTATCCTACATAATAACCATCACGTTTCGAATCTTCTGCAACGAAGCAATGTTGTTGATTTTTTCTCCAATAGTACAACCCACGAGCCTATTGGATTTTAATGGCGACATAAACACTTAATCTAAATACTCCAATCCATCTCCAGAAGTACGTAAAACGATCCAGAAAACTAGAAATAATTCCCAGGTGCGGGTTGCATCCTTGCGAAATGGTTCAAAAAGTTAAGCATCAATAATCTTTTGAAGTTGACCAATTTTTTTCAAGAAATATTTTCTTCAACTAATATCTCTGAGCAATGGAACAGTTCCGATCCCCAAACCAAATAGAGATAAATCCAAGATAAATTCATACAGACCCATCGCCCTCACTTCCGTCTGTTCAAAAAACTTTGAAAGGATTTTGGTGCATCGCATAACAAATTATCTGATAAACAATAAAAAATTTCCCTCCTACATATTTGGTTTTTTACTCCTCCGCTATAATCAACTTACAATTTATGGAATACACACAGCGATAATGGAAGCTTATCAACAAAAAAATTAATTTATTGGAATCAATTTAGATATCAAAAGTGTGTACGACTCGGTGTACATTGATGACCTTGTTTCGAAATGTCTTCAATTGGGTATAACGGGGAATGTCTCCAAAGTCATACATCAGTTTTTACAAAATATAACTTTACAAATTCGTTAGAGAAGCAATCTTTCGAGCACAAAAGTCATTCAGAAAGGGCTTCCCCAAGGAAGTGTTTTATCGCCTATTATTTTTGCCGTTTTTATGTTTGATTTCTGTGAGACCTTGAATGAATGTGTTAAATGTACCATTTTCGCAGACGACATCTTTATTTATTCTTCTCATAACTGTCTGGAATACATTGCAAAAAATTTCAGAATACAACGGACACTATTGATACTATTTGTGTTTACAAATAGTGCTCCTATTGGAAGCTGTCTATCTTTCCTGAGAAAGTTCTATAGCCGATTTGTCAAAAAGAAGATTGCTTTATACTCTCTCCTTCCTTAGAAGGATTCAATAAGATACTTGGAAATTTTCTTTCCTAAAACAAACCAAAATGGTGTCATTATCAAAAATTTACGAGCAAAAGCACTTAGGAAAATTAACGCCTTTGAAAACAATAGCCTATAATACGTACGGTACCAGAACAAAAGACATGGTTAGCATCACTAACAATGGAATCTGTAGCCTTTTCTACTATAGCTGCACAATCACTAACAAGTTCTCGCAGACACATTTAAAAATTTGCGATACCATTAAAACTATTGCTCTTAGAGTTGCCCTTGGCCTTCCAATATGGACACTAAACATTGTCTTACTGAAAATTGCTAGAAAGTAAATCCTCACTGAAAAAATAAAGAGATTGGCCAATCAATTTTTTACCAAACAAGTGGCAAATGGTGTTCATTCTCCATTATTTCAGCAATCTTCGAACAGGCCTTTGCTGGATTTCTTGCTGGTTTGAACCTATACTTGGAAAAATTATCACCTTGCCTAACACACTTGATGTCCTCCATAACGACTGTGAAATTTACCTTGCTACTTTTGGTTTTCAAAATAAAGCTCAACCAACGACTATGATTAAATACTTTTTGAAAAAACCATTAAAAAAGAATTTCAAGACTATTTTATCATCGCCACGGATGCATTGAAATCCCAATTCTTCACTTCCACTGCCGGTACTTAAAATCTAAAGCTGGACATTCACTTGAAGACTAGCTATGCCATTTGTCCCAAGCACATTTTTTTCCCACACATTTTTAATCGAAAAATTACGCACGTCATTCACGTAGGCTGCAAAGTGCGCTACCTCTTCGATCCCCTATTCCTCCCCCCACTCGGCGGATTTCCGATTTTCGTCGCGAGGTCTTAATCTAGGCAGATCCTTCGTTGTGCCGCTAGCCTTGCATCGGGGTCTTAAGTTGGAATCGGCGCATGAAGTCTTGGATTTTGAGTTCGTTTTAATTCCATCGTTTCGAATAACTTGTTCCAAATTTCATAGGGTTTCGACCTTGACGATTGCTTTTTCTTTCCCGTGTTCCAAAAATTGCATCATGGAAGAGATATGAATGACGTGCTTGAGATAATTTTCTTTTCGAATTCACCCGATCATTTCCATTTTCACAGCAGAAGCGCTGGCCATTTGTTAAGCGATTGATGATATCTCAGTTCCCGGAGGTAATCTTCTGATCTTGACAGACAGTTTTTCAGTCTTACAAGCACTTAAGAATTTGTCAATCAAATACCTAAAGTCATTCTTCGTTTACCCCAAAAAATTATTTTAATCAGAGCTAAAAAATTGTGGTGGTTTGGACTCCGGGACACTCAATGGAATGAAAAGGCGGATTCTCTCGCTGAAAACGTCACGGAATCGGACCTATACATTGAGTGGGATCGCAGCGAAAGATATTTTTTCATATTATAGTAATATTTCTCTAAAAAACTGATTGAAAACTTTCGAAACAACAAATATCAAGAGATCCTCGGCGACCTACCATCCTTCCTAACCCTTGCACCGTGGTTAAGGAACAGACACGAGTATATCATAATTACTCGCAATTTAACTCGTCCGATCTTGCATAGATTCGGACTTCATAATAATCACTTATGCACCATTTGCAAGCAAGAAAGTACTATCGAACATATTCTTCTAAATTGTAATAAGTATTTGTCCCACAGATGGAACTTCTGCCTGAAACTCAATTTGAATGTTAAATTTTTTTCCTCCTACAAAGTTTTTCTTTATACGATTTGCTTTTCTAAGCACCATCTTCAGATATTTCTTTCGAAGTTGAAACTGTTCGACATCTTCTAACTGGATATCTTCTCGGATACTAGGGAATGACAGCCTTTGCCCCTATATATCCCAAACAAAACCCCGACTTTCAACTTCAACTTACCAGAATTAATTTATTTTCCTAATGTAATATTTGGCATTTTTATTTGTTTGTTTATTTTTTTGCCTTTTTTTCTCTGAGTGTTGGGAAAAACTGAATCTTTTTGCTAAATTATAAGATCTTCAAGATCTCTAAAGTATTATTGTTATTTGTTTTTCTAGCCGAGTTTAGCAGCTTCCTTTCTTTTTTATTTCATGTTGATTCATCCACGCCGAACTAGGTTAATATTAAATAGAAATTATACTAGAATCAATTTATTTTTACTTAGGACTACGTTCCTCCCATTTGGGTCTCAGGAAGGAATTTGATTCATACGCCAAAACGCCACAAAAAACGTTGTATGAGAGATCCTCTATATCTCGTTAACTACATATGTTAAGAAATTTAACTAATGTCTCATTTTAGAGATAAAGGGTAACAACAGAAGTTACAAAAAAAATTTGAAAATCGCAATTGTAGTTCAGCGACTGAAGAATTCAAAACAAAAGAATTGACATTGTAATATATTTTATTAAGAAATAAAGCAATTTTCATTGTAGCCTTAGTTTCATTTTATTTCGCCAATTTTCCATACATTAGTATTTCAGAGAAACAAGAGAATGGAGAGTAACTTCGAGAAACAAAAGAGAATCACGAGTAACAAAGAGAAACCAAGAAACTTCGAGAAACGAAAGAGTCAAGCGAGTAAGGTATTATTACGCCTTTAACATTAGCGGCTGTTTAAAAAAGACAGCATCCCGCCATTTTTTCCATTTCTCGGAGAACTTTTTGTTGAATTATGATGTATCGGTCGTTTATTTTCTTTTTATTTAATTCATGCACGCAGAACTATTTAAAATACTTTAGTTTTTGTTAAAATGGTTCTTTCTTTTTCGTACTTAATTTTGGAATTGAATATTTTTATATTTTTAACTTGACTGCTCTTTCAATGAAAGTTTTACTTAAAGAATTGCATTCATCAATTCATCTTTTTTTAAAAAATTTGTATTTGATAATGCATTTTTTTCTTCTGTTAGTGGATTTTGCATTACTTTTACTCTGACAGAACAAAAAAAATTGTTAGGAATAAAGTTATTAACAGAACGAAAGTTAGTGTTAGATGATTCATCAGTTCTGTTTTTCATGTTTATTATTTCTTAAGTACTCTTGCAATCTGCATGAGATTTTCTTCTACAACTTTCGTTAGTAAATCTGTGACAATCAGATCTGAGATATTGTTCGCAAGCTAAAAGCCCGTTTTAGACGGGCACAAATCTTCTAGTAATTAAGGAAACAATTAAATTGTTAAACATTATTATCTTAAAGTAAATAATTATAATTAATTTTTTAGATGAATTTCATGACTTTTATGAAGGTTTTATATTTTTACATTTTTTACAACGGTGTTATCTAACTGTATATCAGCTGTTAACCGAACTGAGTAAGTTTGTGAAAACGTGGTTTTTGAGAACCGTTGTACTTCTGGCCACTGTATGTACGTGACTGCAATTTTTCTCTTCGCTCGACGAATAAAGATGTTTAGCTGCTAAAGTATAGTTTGTCGAACTTCAAAATGATTTTCTACACGCAACCTTAATCTGCAAGGAACTTAATTGAATAATTGATTCTTAATAAGTGGTGACCTCAGGACTTTGTTGTTCTTCAAAATGCCGGATGACAATTTAACGGATAACATCGCCAAGTTAGAAGCGATTTGGGTGAGCATTAAGATTCCTCCGTTTTGGGTAGAAAAACCCGAAATGTGGTTTTTTCAAGTTGAAGCCCAATTCTCCATTAATGGCATAACGAGCGAGGAGAAAAAATTTAATTACCTCGTGGGCCCAGTTGGAATCCCGATACATTGAAAATATCTGGGATATTATTAAATATAAGTGTTCACGGAAACATACTGCTGCCAAAGACAGATTAATGCAAGCTTTCCATGAAAGTGAGACTCAACAAATAAAGCTTCTCCTCAAAGGACGCGAACATGGCGATATGAAGCCAAGCCAGCAACTGCGAAAAATGAAATCGCTGGGAGACTGCAAATTTATCGGAGAAGATGCTTCAAACTGATTATAAGTAGAAAATGACACGCAAAACCTCCCTAATTTTTCTCTTTGATTCTTTACAAATTAAATAAACTGTATGTTCAGTTTTGTGACTTGGGAATTTGCAACTTCATCGCAAAAATTATGCTAATTAAAATATCCTGATTGTTCTCAATTTTCGTTTTCTAGTGTAACATACACATTTTAGTGTGTAATTTAATATTCCTGCAAGTATTAAGCATGAAACAAACTTTATTCTTTTAGACCTTTGGTGAAAGTAGAAATTGGTGTATATTCAATTTCGCATTGAGGTCAAATCTCGTTTTTTATAAGATTTTGTCTAATCATAATCATAATCTATAATATTAGGGGCTCTGCCCCCTGCTCACTTACACCCGACAAAATCCTCCAATGTTTGCTAGGCAAACTTTGCTCACTTCGCTCGCTACAATGAGGACACTGCGCATTTTAATGCAAACCTTTATGGCTGAGCTTAATAGATTTGTTACCAAGCTCCCATAATTCTGCCAACCGTTAAGAAGCTCGTCAAAAGGAAAAAAGTCACAGGATTAAAAATATTTTATTCTTTTATTTATTGTGTATTTATAGTTAAAATAAGTTCATATTGAGAAATTTTTAAAATGTTTAATTCACACTCAATATTTTTCAACAAAATTTACTCCAACTAATTTAGGAATTGCCATTTCTAAAGAACAAATTATTTTTCGTAAAGTTGATAGCCATTTTTTAAAAATTTCTGAATCTTTTCTTCCTAACTGTTAGATTGCAAAAATTGCATCTAAAGAGAATCATCACGAGTGACTTCGAGAAACAAGAGTATCGCGAGTAACTTCGAGAAACAAGAGTATCGCAAGTAACTTCGAGAAACAAAAGAGTATCGCGAGTAACAAAGAGGAACCGAGGCACTTCGAGAAACAAAAGAGTCAAGCGAGTAAAGTAGTCTTACGCCTTTAACATTACGATAAAGGGTAACAATAGAAGTTACAAAAAAATTGAAAATCGTAATTGTAGTTCAGCGACTACTGAGTCGCAAAGCTGGACAAAAATACGCATGAACAAAAGAGAATACGGCACAAAAGAGAATCGCGAGTAACGAAGATAAACCGAGAAACAAAAGAGTCGCGCGAGTAAAGTAATACTACGCCTTTAACATCAGCGTCTGTTTGAAAAAGATAGCCCCCCGTCATTTTTTTCAAACATTAGATTTAGAAAGAGAAAATACTCTGCTAACAGAAGATTGATTATCTCCATTTTCTATTTTCTTAATAATTTTACTTTATCCTCGATGGGAAAGCTTTCCATTTACTAACACTACCCATTTTAAATCTACTCGATGTCAACTCAAGAGATATACAGCAAATGGAACTAATGAAAGTGAAAAAAATGTCATCTCTTAGCAGTTTTAACAGATACAAGGGAAACAGATGCACATTCTCTCTGGAGTACAAAGGAAGGCGGTTGAGTGATAACCGTTCCTTTGTCGACCCACCGATTGTCACACTGGGTGATGGACTGAAAATGATCATCATAGGGTGGTGGCTGTTGATACGGTTTTCCCTTGAGATAGTAATATTCGGTGACAGGTGAGCTAATTAAGTGCGGCTTGTGTGGCTCAATTGGAGGATGAAGAGTCCCCATGGAATGAGACGAACAGATGATCCTGAGAGCCAGAGCTGGCAGAAAGGAAAAGTGGGAATTTTCGTTCGCTGTTTTCGAATTCCTTGCTTTTGACGTTCGTTTCAAGCATTTGAAAATACATTAGTTACATAGGAGCTCGGTTCGGACCGTTTAAAAAATTCGTTACAAGATTTTTAAGTCCAAGAAAAAATATATTTTAAACATTTTATCTTTAGTTCACTGCCTTTTTGCATCACATTCAGAACTCATAGATTTTCAAAGATACGAATCATTTATCTATTTTTTGTCAATCAACTATAATTAATTGCATTTAACTTTAAATGAATAGTTGTTGTTGAGAAAACCTTAACTAGTTTCAAAAAAATATTATGTCATTGTAATGGCTAAAACATCTGTTTTTGAATAGCAGTATTGGAATTAAAACGTCTGTGGACAATAATGTTTGTGAACATGAACGTTTCCTAAATTTTGTTATCGAAGAATTGCTAATTTTCTTAAAATTTGTCAGCTTAGGTTTCTGACTGTAACCTGCATTTAGAAATAGTTTTTCCTAATGAAGTAAGTGAACTCTTCTCTTTACAGTAAGACTTTAGTGACGTTTCGTAATTCTTTCAACAAGAGGACTGACTTTGGTTCTGAATTACTAAATATTTTTCAGGAACTAACATCTCAAATATCCAAAAAAACTAGTTAAAAACAGTTATCATAAGCACATTTTTATAAGAGACAATATAAGACCGTATTAGATGAAATGAATTAAAATATATGATATTTGTACATAGTCTTTATTAAACTTCCATTATAATCAATTATTTAACTTACAAATTGTTAATATATTTATCCTGAATTATAAATTTGTTGCTTGGTTATGAGATCCTATTTTGCGTGTCTTTTTATGCTGTATTTGAGTCATGACATGTTACTGTATATTTACTTCCGTTTATTCCTCAAATATGTAATTATTTTTGTATTATCTCGATGTATTTCCTTAAAACAAAATAAACATTTTCTATTATCGAATAATTATCTGCAATGAAATAAATAAAATAGTATCGAATTCTCTTTAGTTTAATCTACAATATACGCAATTTTTCAATTTCTATTTGCACGTAAAACTTACAATCTAAAATCCTCCTTTATTATTTACCATCCTTTATTAATAATTTTTATTCACTATCCATTTTTTGTGTTCTTAAAAGTTAAAAACTAATTAATATTCCAATGTAACAAAACTATTAAATTTATTATTTGATGTTGTAACCTTCTACCGACAGTTTTTTTTAAAAAGCAGTATAATTATCGAGTGTGAATATTTTTGCTCAGAAACAAAGACATTTTTTTACTCTTAAATTAATCATTTTAAAGTAAAAGCGCCATTTAATTAAATATCGCAGTGTTCACTTTATTTTCATTTATCAAACCCATTAGAAAACTCAAATCAATAACTTACACGGCATGGCCATGAAAATACAAATTAACTTTCTTAATGATATTTTGTTTCTTCCACAGTGAAACCTAATTGAAATGGAGGTTTATTAAGCTTCAAATTAAAGCTTTTTTTTGCTTCTTGAAAATAAATGAACAGAAAAATTTACTTTGATAACTTTTGTTTTTATAACACATCAATGATTCAACTGCAAAAATAATATTCTTTTGATAAAAGCATTTCTAATTTCCTAGAAATGAATTGCTTATTAATCAACTTACATTTAGAATGCTTTTGTCTTTAATTTTTTAACCTTATTTCTTCGATTATATTATTTTTCTTTGCATAGAAATGTGAGGGGAACAAAATGAGAGTCTGAATGTATATTTCTTAGCCAAATTGCATGACAATTTATGTTTTACTAATAAAAGTAATTGGGTTTTGGTGAGGTTTATGGAAATCAGAAACAAAATTTAATTAACTTTAAAACTCTTTATCAAGTATTACTATCTTTTAAATTAATGAACAAAATAATTAACTCATTTCATTAAATATTTCATAAATTAATCAAATTGCATTCCTACAATAGGCTAAATATGTTCACATGTTTCACAGTCATTTTCAATAATAAATAAACACCTTTGCTTAACAAATATTTTAAATTTATTCTTAGTGATTGTACAGGGTAAATCAAATTATTCCAGAAATAATTTCTTATCCAATGATTTAATAAGAGGAAGGCGAATTTTATTTCTGGCAACACTAAGAATTTATTCAAGAATACTGTTCAGCAACGGATTCCGAGACTACCACTTTTGGACGATTTTACACCGGAAAGGGGTGTCAAGCAATGAGTCATATGAGCGCATTTTCGGAGTTCTTTGTTAGATCACGCTCAGTAAAATGTAAGCATCACCCTTCCATTCTTCACTTTCCCCCTATTCTGACGAAAATGACTCTGCCCGGCACATGCGCAAAAGCTCGGAGGGTTTCCGAATCCGTTGCTAAACAATAAATTCAATGATAGTATCTTCTTATATAGCTTTAAAAATGTCCATTGTAAATGTATTTCATACAGATTAAATTGTTGAAAGGAATTAATTTACACTAAAAACATTTTAAAATATCGTTTTCTCATTATAATTGTTTCAGGTATTAAAACTGTTCTTGACTAGATTTTCAGATACGTGTATTGAAATCCGCAGTTTCGAATTACAATCAGAATACTTACAGACATTAAAAATTAATAATAAAAAATTCAGTAAGCGCTTTCTAAGCGCATGATTATCTAAGACGAATTAATTAAAAGTTTACGTTGAAAAGACATTATTTCTTTAATTCAATTTACATAACTTTTTTAATAATTTTTAGCTGTATCTAACTGTCTCTTCATTCTCCAAAATGATAAATTAAACATGTTTCGAAAGGTTGCAAAGAGAGGCAAAAACCGAAATTTCAAAGAAGTCACTATGCTATACTGATGACGTAGTGTTTTCTGGAATAAACTGGCTAAAATTGTGAAGGTAGCTGCCCATATTTCAGCAACGCAATATTCGGTTTATCAATACTGCCGTCCTAAGCCTAAGAGGCGTATCTGAAAAAACTATAGTTTTTGGCTATGAACATTTTAGTAAATGTACATTGCTCAGTTTTTTGAGATATGCATTTTTTCTTTGGTGGTTTTTTTACGATTTCTTAATAAGATACAGCTTTTTTACTTAGGAATAATGTCGGGCAGCTCACAAACATTGCTAAGTAGAAAAATTTTGAAAATTAAAAAAAAACTGAGATACGCCTTTTATGCTTAGGAGGGCAGAATAGCTGTTGATTGCAAAACGCAACCAGACCTACAAAGATTCTTCTATCAACTTTTAGTTATTCGTTAAGGAAACACCTATTATTGACCTTCATGGCAGAAATAAGCTGTTCTTAAATGGTAATTTGACATATAGGAAATTAAATAATCAATTAAATATAAAACTCCTGAAAGTGGAATCCGAAAACCAGAGATTTTACATTATGCTTTTATATGAAAATTAAATGTATATCGTGGGGGTCGTTTATGGGTTTAGTAAATAGTCCAAATTAGAGTAACAGTTATTTACTTTAGGTTTAAGTTACACACAGAAAATTTACAAAAAAATTTGAGGAATGGAACAAACTTAAAGAAGAGAATTGTTCATGGGACGCAACGCTCTCTATCGCGTGGTCCCAACTGAAGTTCAAAGCTTCAGAGGGCGCTGTCTCTGACGTCAGTCAGTCAGTTATAGTTAATGTTACAAGAGAGACTACAATATTAAATTGCACGTTTACTATAGGAGTTTCAATGAATTAAATATATAATTATGTTATTAAAAATCATTCTACATTTACTTAGAGACTCTCATATTAGTTCATTTATACTTTCGAATTTTGTCAAATTTCGAAAGCATAAATTTGGAATTTTTTAAAATTATTTTTATTAATCCAAATCTATGGTTTACGTCCAATAAATTTTTTGTTACTTTCTTGCATAGACTTTGTTTCAAACATTCTAATAACATTTCAAAATTCGAAATCGAAAATAGAATTTATTTGCTTGTCTGAATGTCTGCAGTTCTTTTCTCTGACTATAGTTTCGGAAATAAAATATTGGAGAAACTCCTTGCAGAAAATGCATTTCGGTTAAAAATTGTAGTGCCTCATTAAATTCAACTGTATGTAGCGGAATAAGTATTCGTGGGCATTCTTTTTTTATTCGAATAACATCTTTTCCTTTCGGATACTCGTGGAATTAAAGCATGCTTTTTCAAATTAATGGCGAATTTATTTTCAGTTTGAGTGCTCGTTTCTAGAAACTTTTGATATAACGCAGGATTTTGTTTCCAAGATCAGAATGAAAACATTTTAATGATCAAACACATAAAATAGCGTTTTATTTCAACCAACTTGTAGGAAAGATAGTCCCAATTTATTTTCTGAAATGCATCATATTGTTGCAGTTATATAAGCACTGCTATGACTATGAAAGTCGCAATATAATCTACATTATACACTCATATGTATTTCATCATAATAGCATTCATTTTTAAGAAGATTTATAAACCATAATCTTAAATAAAAAAAATCAAACATATATATATGTACAGAGAAAACAAATGATATAAAAATTGAAATTAACTTGAATGTCAGGCTATCATACGCATATATGAATTGTTTTGGATGCGTTTTTTAAATGATCATGTTGGCTGTCATGTTGAGCCTATCTGTCTGATGGTTTTAGAAATGATCTATACTATGAAATTTTCGATGGAATAGTGACCGGTCAAATATTCGAACTAAAAGTTATCTCTGCAAGCTATATTTCTTTTTTATATCATAATTATTTTCTGCAGTTCTTATGTGTTTCTGAATGACACACATGCGATTTGGGCCGTATAAGTCATTAGCGACCCAACTGCTGGAAAAGCTCAAGAGTCTTGAAGTACACTGATAGCAGTTGGTAGTACACACATACCTCAGGTTTTGTTCCAATTTCTAACCGACCTTAAGGGAAAATGATGAGCAACAGTGTCGCTAATGGCTTGTACTGCATCGCAGCTCGACGGGAGGTACGTGTGTACTACCCAACTGCTATCAATGTACTTCAAGTCGCTATTCGCTTCTCCGGCAGTTTGCCACCAATGCCTTGTCCGACATAAATCGAACATGCGCACAGGGCCTAAATTTAAAGACAAACATTAAATTTGGTTTAAGCAAATGTCTTCAAATGAAACCGTCAAGTTATATTTTTTGTATATTAATGCTGTACAATAAACTACCTAGTAAAATGATTTAAAATCATGGATGGTGAAAGCAGGTTTCAGGAAAGCTTTAATTTGTTAAATTTTCCAGTTTACAATTTAGTGTGTTGTTAATGTGAAGTGAAGTGACGAATTAAAACATTTATGAATAAAAGTCTGTTCCCACCAAGCATCTGCTAGTGAGGTACTCTTATGTTCAACCATCTTGAGAATGCTACAAATCTTTATTTTTTGCCATCCATTTTTGAAATCACTGATTCTCTACCAAAGAAGCATCATATAGGCATATGATAAAAAGAATATCATAGAATCATCATAATTTTCCAGGAAACATCATACGTAGAATGCGTTTCACAAACAAAAAGTCACAATTTAATTTGAATTTTTCATCACAAAAGATATATTTTAAGAATTCTTTACGAATGTTAATATTAAAATGATTAAAGAAATTCTAGCATTGTTTAGGAAAACGTAAGGAGTTAATATGGTTTTTGTGATAGCAAAATAAAAGGCACAGACACGCCGATGAATAATTTTATTCAGATGTAGGATTTACTTTTCATAAAATTATAAAACATAATAGCGAAGTTAAAGGTATGCCAAAAAAAAAAAAGAACGTATTCTTTAGTTAAAAATGTCTTCGTGTTTATGAATAATTAGCTTATTTCGTCATTTAAAGAAACAGGCAAATAAGTGAAATATTAGCAAGTCTTTTATAAGAGTAAACATTTAAGTATCTTATTTTGGCTGAGTAAACTTGGTATAAAATCAACATGTTTAAGATGAAAAAAACAAACTTCGAATTGTTTTCCATCATAATACACAGTTTATTTTATTGTTTAATTTTAATATAAAAAATTCAAACTTATTTTCCTAAATTTATGCATTGTAATTATATTTGAGAGTCACATATTATTTTTGTAAATATCACGGAAAATGCTGTAAATCTTGGCTTAATTTCAATTAGCTGAAATTCTTAATAAGATTGATTTGGGGAGCTTTAAAAGCTGACGTCGACTCTCTTCATAAAATATAAGCAAGAATTTCAATAAAGCAAATTAGTTCTAAAGTCTAACCGTTGTCTGGCAATGGAGTAGCTATAAATTTGCGTTTTTTCAAATCATCTGCATCGTAATTAACAATTATTAAACTTAAAAAATTAATAAAATTGAAGGAAAATGACACGGGATATAAATTTTTGGTTACAACAATTTTGAACTTTAAGGTATAAAAAAATATTTTTGTCCGAAGGTGGCGTGAGAAAACGGTTTAGGTTAATTTCTAGTTAACTGTTTAATTGTATTCCTTGAACTTAGGAAAGTTCATATGTTCCTTTTCCCTTTGTCTAAATACTAAGTGTGGTGAAATTCTGAAAAACAGTCCATTGGTTTAGAGGAGATGTGGGAAAACAGCCATTACAATGATTTTATTTATATTAAGATTTCTTTTTCTTTGAGCATGATTATTCAGTATACATTTTAAGTCTGAAAGGAACTGAAAATAAAACTTATGAGCTCATGTGAACTTATGGTGTGAATTATTTTTAGAAATTTAAAAAGCCTTTATTTCCAAATGGATTTTAAAATCTTGTTTAAACTTGTGACAATGAGCGAAAATTTGCTTCATGATAATAAAATAACTTTTCATAAGTAAAAGAT
>BGPR01000764.1:0-15921 GCA_013235015.1 Araneus ventricosus
CATTGTTAAAAGTAGATAGTAGAATTCGATTGACTAGCTATCTTTTCAAAATGATATTTCACGATATTTTTAGTCAAAAACATTTTCTCTGTCAAGTTTTTTTTTGCCGTTTCAACTAAAATCGTTTTGCAAACAGGCCCGGATTATACAAATAGGTAAAGTAAGTAAACATGCTTAGGACAATATCTTGAGGTCCAATGCCTTATGATATTTTTATGCATTATTTTCAAGGTAATTAATTTAGTGTTTTCATTTTAATTATCAAGAGCTGCTATACTGGAATTTATTTAAATTGAAATCAAGTATTGTTTAAATTGTAGAACATTATTCATAGGGTTTTTTCCTCATGTTCTTAATTTAGCTAGAAGATCAGGTGATCCAGTTTTTTAACTTTTTCTGGCTCCAAAATATCCTCCTATAAATCTTTATATTAGATTATTTAGACTCGTAAAGTTTTGTAATTTTTTCAACACTCATTAAAAAAAAATTACATTTTAAATTTTAAGGGTTTTTTATTTCTGAGATATTGGAAATACCTCCTGAAGGATCGATCGGCAAATTAACCTCTGGAGTGTTTCACACGTGTATTTCTACGTCGACCTGACTATCCTCATATAGCGGATATAACGCATTTCAAATCGTGTGGTCAGAGATACGTCCGAAAGCGGTCAGCCCGAAATATACGTCTCTTGTGAACTGTCTTAAAGCAGCGATGAACGTAATTTTCCGAATTCTTCCCCTTCCTGTGGTTTAATCTTGATTGATTAGCTGGGTAGGGTAGCATCGACTGAGTGGTCAATAAGAATATACTTACTGCAAAATTAGAGATACTCACAGGATCCAAGACCCCACCCCCTATAGCTTGGGGCATTAACGTTATTCGCATTGGAGGTCTTCTTTCTTGAGAAAGATACGTCAGTTTTGGATTTTTTTTCTAGTTGATGTGTCCGAATATTACTGTATAAGTCCGGTTTGATATTTGTCAGCCTTGGATTGAAATTGTATTATGTTTCAAGTGTTTTCCCTGTAATACATCTTGTTAAGCATAAGATTTTATTTCAATGCATCAATCAAAGTTTTATCGAATTGTTAAGTAAAGAATGATTTTGCTGCCCAATCTCTTTCTAATTCAAGCATAGGAAAAATTTGAGGAGCTGGGGTGATAAGAAAAAGAGGGGGGGTTGTTTATTTCTGTTATATAACATTGAATTGAAAAAAATAACTAAGGTTTAGGTGTGATTTTTTAAAAACTATAGCAGTTTTTTTTTCTAGATGAGTTTTCTATATTACACTACTTAGAATTTCTTTTAAATTCATCAAATGAAATAAATTCTGAAAAAAAACAATTATTTTTCAAATAATTATTATTCAATTTATTTTGTCTACTCTGACCAAACATGTGCAAATGTTAAAAGAAAAGGGATGAAATTTATTTTTATGTTTTCCAAATTGTATTTTGTTAGAGAAAATTTTGAGTTTACATGGAACGTAAAAGAATAATATCAACTAAATTTAATTGCGTCTTCAGTGATCTTAACAGACTTTGAAGTTCACATTAAGAGTCTGATAACATCTTGCAGTTTAAGTTTAATTCAGTAGCAGTGAAAATGTTTATTTTTTAAAAAAAATGTAAGAACACAACATTTCTAAGAGAAATATCATGCTTACTCAGATACTGTATTTATGCACTAGTTCCTTCGAGCGTTATAGTTTTGCTGATATGCATTCTTTCATTAAGTGATCAAATCTAAATGCCTGAATTACTATGTTTTGGTAGCTCTTATGCCAATTGGTGAGCTGAATTAATAGATGCTAGTAGAGACAAGAATCCACTAATATGTGTTACAAACCTATAATGACATCCTGACACGTTATTAATCGAGTTTGGAAGACAGTACTTAATAATAATATAGTCTCAGGCATTGAATTATTTTAACTCCACCGTCACATGCTAGACAGTGTGTTTTATCAGATACTTTGTAGTGTGTGCTGTGATTTGTAAAGTATAATTTTTTTAAATACCAATGATTTATATACAGGTTTTTATTTTCATTCTGAACTTTAATGGATAATAATGAGACTTTAGTTTATTTTCTCAGCGTATGATATATTTGAATTAGATCTATAATTTTATCTTTTAAGAAAACAGTAAAGTGTAAGTTTTATGTTGTTAAATTTCCTTTATATTTGGTATGAAAGGCCCAAAATTGTTTTTTATATCCACCGATAACGTTCTAAGTACTATTTATAAATTGTGAAAGGCCTCTGATTAATTTCCTGAATAGGTGTTAAATTTTTCTTCCCTTATTCGATTTGCGAGTTTGCAAAAAATTGTCTGTAGAAAAAAAATTGGCCAATATTTTACTGTAGTTAGCGCATTTTCAAAAAATTGATAGAAAAAAGTTTGATCATTTTGACATTCTAGTAAACGAAGTATACAAAGAGAAAGAATTATAATAACCGTTGATCGTAAATTTTTCAACACGAGATTTTGACTTAGATCTCCAGTTTAGACCTCCCTGAGTCCGAAAACACAATTTTGGAATTATGTGTTTGAACACAATAACTCAACAACGGTTAGAGTTAGAAAGGAATCTTTATATGGACTTAAAAAAATTAGTATATTTCAATCAATTTTTTGATAAAGTCCAGTCCAAGGAAAAATTTGTAGCGTTAGGGTTCATATCAACACGATAATTGTAGAACTTACAGCTAGATAGATAAAATTTTGGTGCACAGTTTTAAAAATTAGAATGGTCAGTCCTCAAATTTTGACGAAATCCTCGACGCGTTAAGCTGTCTGTTGGTTTCTGTAATCGACGTTTGTGAACATGATAATTCCAAACGCAACGACTTAGATAAATGAAATTTGGTGGTCTTAGTACCCAATTGTCCATCTTTCAGTTTCACGGGTAAAAAAAACTTTAATGCCCCTAGAAACTCATAATATGCCATTCTACATTTCGATAAAAAAATTGTAAATAAAGAATTAAAGGGCTGTTCAAGATTATTACGTAGCATTTTTTTGGTATTTTTGACCCTCCCCCCCCTTGTCAGCAAAAAATAAGCAAACGTAAACCTCCTTATAATAGTAGCAAACTGACACCTCCTCGTTCTTTTTTTTTACAAAACGTATAACAATAATAATCTAATTTTAAAAATTTTAGGATTTAATTCAAATAAAACCAGCGGGAGTGACCTCCTAAACTTTCTTGTATATTTCAAACATCTGTCATATCCTCCCTTCCCCCGTGGTGGATAAAAAATCGAACCTACTGTAACCTCAGAATTCAATGACTATCAGAAGGTTTTCATTGTAGATTTAGTGATAGTAGTTTAGTGAAAAATCATATTGAAAGTAGATGGTATGATAAAATCGTTAGCAATATTTATTTTCTATCAACTCAGCCAATCGCAACTAAGCTCCTGTGCGAGAGGAGAAAACAGAGAAGACCTGTTCGTTAGTTTGGTGCATGCGCAAGATTGCTTCCAGTGCAAAGTAAAACAGGGGAAAAGTGATGTAATCCTTCGCGTGCACACAGAGATTGCTGCACCAGTACGTCACGCGTATGGGAGAATCGATTAGAAAATTAATTATGCAATTTGCAAACGCCTTTTTCGTTACCGATTCAACGAAATCTTGGGCACAGATCCATAATCTAGTTGCAGCAAACTCATACATCAATTTTATTTATCGCTCAAAGGGTTTAGAGATGTGAATCTTTCAAGTATGCGATTATAACTGACGACGACAGTCCAACCCTTGGACGGATTTGGCCCAAACCATAATATGGACTCCATGTTCTCATGATGATAAACCGTGTACCAAATTTTATTCATCTAGCTATTCAAGTTTTTCAGTTATAGTGTTACATGACCGCGGATCAGACAGACTTCCCAGCTTTACGGATTTTGGCCAAAATATCTGGTGAAAAACCTAAAACTATGCGTTTTCAAAGACCACATACTAAATTTCCCATCCTGTAGCTCTATTAGTTTTCGAGTTACCGTGTTCGACACATCAATAACAGACATAATTCCAAAATTGTGCTTTTCGGACCTGTGGAGGTCTAAAAAACATGGAGATCTTCGTCAAATCTCGAGTTCGAATTTTTGACGATTACAATTTTCTCTTTGTATACTTCTGTGTACGAGAAAGTAAAACTCTAACCCGGCTAAAATGAAAAAAAAAATGTAAGTTTGATTTCCTTTTAATTCTCAAGTTTGCTTACAAAAAATCAATCTTCTTTGCCAAATTTATCTTTTTTTTTCAAATTTAATTTTTTTAAATTAAATTATTTAAGTGTCAAGTTAGCAAGAGATTTCGGAAATAAAGTGGATTTTAATATCTTGCAGCGTATACATCATAATCCCCTTCCTCCCTTGTCAGCAAAAAATAAGCAAATCCTGCATATCCTTCCCCTAGTGCTTTACGCATATTTGAACGTCCCCAAATTTATTTGAAAATTTGCGACTGGATGCCTAGTACCTGACACAATATCAAAGTTTCAGGTGAATTTCAAATTTTCGTTATTATAATAGTATGATAATCTCTTGCGTACTTAAAAAAGGTATATGAATAAGCTATTCTTCCAATATTTACTGCATTAGTTTTCAAATGTACTTTTAGTTTAACTTTAATTATTAACCTGTTCTCTTTAAACGCATATGTAACGAGTTTCATTACAAAAGGCTAGTATATTATTTTATTTAAAAAAGACATTCAGGGTTAAGAAGGTTATTTATAATCTTCATATATATTGATTATCATCTATTTTGGAATATAGGATTATTATGTGACTATCTATATCAATAAGTGTTTATGTGCATACAAAACGGATTAATCCGTTAAGGCTGTTTTATATTTAGGATGGATTGGCTACACCTTTTCTACCTTTTACCGAATACTAAATCAAGAAACAATATGAAAAGTTTTAATAGTGCAGAGATTAGTAAAATTATATATATATAAATGGCATTGTTGTTGATCTTTAAAATTAGGGAAATATTGTTACATTCGTACGACTAATATACTCGACGGGAGACTGAAATGGAATTGAAGTCAAGAATATAAAAAAAGAACTAATAATATAGAAGTACAAGCATATCTAAAATACAACCTATTAATAAACAACAAATAAATTGAAGTCACAGATCTAAAGAATATCAGCTTCAGGCAACTCAATGTGTCTATTTTAGAAACTCACAACATAAAAAAATAAGTAATATAGGTTCATTTTTTTTGGCCCAACGGTCTGGCATTTGTCTGGTGTAACAGCGTTTATTATCTGGTCATCTGCGTTATGGACTAATGGTGACATCATGAAGAATGAGGGCATCTTGAATATATTCCAGTCATGCCTAGATGGATCTCGAAAGCAATTATCCCAGGCCCAGATAAATACCCCAGAATTCCTCCGCAGTGTAGTATCTTGAATAGGGTTCCAAGCTGAATAGAACAGATCTTGTGGTTATCCCCCATGGGGTGCTAATTGTTCCTAGTTCAGAGGGGGGGAAGAGACTGATCTGCAGCGCTTTGGAACATTTTCTGCTTGGGAGAAGGCACACTTTAAACAGATAAAGGTTCTTCAAGTCGCTTTGGAATCGCTTTACAGGAAGACGACCACTCCAGAGGGTTAAATATACTTTTTTAATTTCAGATTTGCTTAATATTTGCTTGTATGAAAAAGAATGAAAAATATTCAGTTTTCAAACTGAGTAGGGAAGAAATTGAAACTTTATTGCCCTTAGGCTCTGTTAGACCTTAAACTGGCCCTGTTTGTATAGTTTAGTAGTCATCTACATCTTAAACCTGTAAAAACAATTGTTCTTGATGGCTCAAGCCTGGAGTGCAATCTAACAAAAAATTGTGAAATGCTTAGCTTTCTTAACAAAATTTATTGTTTCCTTTTAACTCAAATATAAAAAATAGCCACTTTTATAAAATTATAGCCATCATTCATACACAAAGCCATGTTAAACGTTGTGTTTCGTTTCTAGTTATTTTCTTCTATTGCTCTTCGTCAATAATGTTTTCAGTTTGTAACAGTTTATGTGCAGTTTGTAAGATATTCTAATCTCTTTCATGATCTCTAGAAGAACCCAACCCTTGCCTTAGATTGGTAGATGTAAAATGTGCACAAATTGTTAATATATTCAATGCATATATACTTGATTTAAAACAGTAAAAAACAGAAATCATTTTCATTTTACAAAATCAGTTAGCGGCGCGGGGCCTTGTGCTGTCGCACCTTTCACACTCCCCTCCGGCCGGCTCTGGGAAGGAGGATCTGCTAGCGATAAGGAACGGGGGAAGACTCTCCCAGCTGGGATAATTAGACCTCCTGCAGATAGCAATGAGAGGGGGGAAAATTCAGGCATTTCTTTTTCAAACACCTCTTGTGTAACGGGGGATATTTCTTAAAGGAACCCATTGCCAAGCAGAGAGATATTTTTGAGATGGTTTGCTCTGACCTATTAGTCGCTCAGAGGGTTAAAATTATTCGAACATATTTGAAATTTTTGAGCAGCACAATCTAGGAAAGCATGTCGTCGATATAATGATCAAATCAAAATAAACGAAAAATGAGTTAATGTGCTCTTGTTGTTTTAAAACTCCTTCTCTGTAACATAAAAAACTTTGTATATCAACATACATTGATACTCGTGTTTTCTCCATTTATAGACATGACATATTAAAGCAACAAGAGCACCTGAATTCATTTTTCTTTTTCTTTTGACTTGGTCACTTTTGGCAGAATACCGACGATATATTTTTTAAATGCTTACTACAGGAAAATTTCTTTATAGCATTATTCTAAGGACTTTGAAAAAGTATTGTTATAGACAGATTATCGTTGTAGACAACTTGAGTGCCAATGTTTATATTCCGCTTATTCACTGATCTTGCAATTACTCGCTTCTGTAAAATTGTATTTTATAAACTTTAAATTATTTAAACTTTTTGAGGACTTCAAAGTTAAATTTTAGTTAAAGATTTTACTAACTATAAAAGTATGCATAAAAGGGAGGTGTAAGGATAATTTTATTTTATAATAAAGCCAAAAATGCTTTACGTAATGTTTTCAAACGCCACTGTTTTACGCCACGGCATCACAAATATAAGGCTTTAACACATGAAAAAAACTTCTAGATATAAATGGTCAGTACGTAATGTTTACTGAGAATGAATAGGTTCGACATGCTCAGACGATTTTATTTCCACCATCTTGTTCAATATTCTGAATGCCTCGCAATATCGCGAAGATATTGCAGCAATATTATAAAGCATCTTGTGTTAATAAGGAACAAGCAACTGCTCATTCCAATCACTGGTGCCCCTGACCCCCTATTTCCCTTCAAAAACATATTCCGCGAACTTGTGGCAAACTCGTTTTGCAAGCGAGGGTGGCGATTCTGCATTGTTAGTTTGCAGCAGTTTCGCTACAAGTTTGAAGCATCCAATTTGCCATGACAAGATAATTTCAAGTAAAAATCAAACTTGCTGCAAACGTACGTGCTATCTGGGATGGGGGAATTTTTCAAAATTTTCTTTATAAAATTTACCTTTTTTACAAATTTTCCCAGATAGCATGTACATTATAGCAAGTTTGATTTTTCTTGATATTAGCTTATCATGACAAACTTGATGTGACAACTTTGCAGCAAACTTCCTGCAAATTAGCAAACCATAATTGACCAACCCACTTGCAAAACAAGTTTGCTGCATAGATGATACAGCAAACTTGCAGATAATCTTTGTATCTGTTTAAAAAAAACATCTGATTTTTTAATAGCATCTATCCTAGACCGTCATTCTGTTTATTAATTCAATAAATCAATAATAATTTGTAAAAAAAAACTAACTGTTTTTATAAAATTTTTTTGAAGAATTCTCCATCTTTTTACTAAATATAGAACTCGCACTTTAAAGAAAACTATATCGCCTTTTTCTTAATGTTGAAATTTTAACGTTCATAAACAAAACTAAGCCTAAAAATTAGTCAATGTTTGTTGCAAAACAATAACTTGCTTTGCGTTCCATATTTTTAAAAGTAATTACTTTTGAACCTTAATTTCATAATTTATTCTATTAGCAAAACGAAGTTATTAGCGAAAATAGCTCTCTCTTTGACTTGAAATCATATTCTCAACTCAAAATTTAAAAAATTAATGAAATCAAGAAAACATTTTAAAATAAATCGCAGATGCACGATCTATTAGAGCAATCTATCTTCTCCTCTTAGAGTCTAGCTGGCCGAGTGGTTAAGATGACAGGTTTAGGAAGCGGGATGTCGGGGGTTCGAATCCTAGTTTCTCTTCGTACTCTGTTTTTGGTATAGTTTGACGCGACAAGCTTGTGACAAGTTTGACACATGGTGACTATCTCGTTTGCGTTATCTTGTTTCAAGCCTGCACTTTTGCCGTGTCAATCTGCTTGCAGATTTGCAGAGCAAGATTGCTGCAAACTACAATTTTTATATGGGATCATTGATTTATTGAATTAATAAAAAGAAGGACGGTCTAGAAGATTATTAAAAATCGGATGTTTTTTAAAACAGAGACAAAGATTAAAACCAGACATATAACTGTAAGTATGCTATCATCTTTGCAGAAAACTTGTTTTGCAATCCTGGTGTGAAGTTTGTCATAACAATTTCACAGCAAACTTGTTTTGCAAGTGGGTTGGTCGATTATGCTTTACTACTTTGCAGGAAGTTTCCTGCAAAGTTGCCACATCAAGTTTGTCATGACAAGCTAATATGAAGAAAAATCAAACTTGTTATAGTGTACATGCTAGCTGGGTTCAATATTGTAAAATTCGAAAAATCAATACTGTATAATATTGTGTTACAATATTGAAACATCGTAAAATGTAAGACTTTTCATATATTGCTCAATATTTATGTTCAATATTGTTAAATATTGGACACTATTATACAATATAGTTCAACCTAGTTTCAATAATGTACTATTCACTGTATGGACGAGTTTTCTGCTTTGTTTGTTTACATTAAATGCCTGTAATACATATTTTCTTGGTATCGAGCAGGAAGATTCCAGCCTTCGGTTGCTGGGTCTGCTGTTAACACAAGTGAACCCAACCCAACCGGGGGTACCAGAATAGAGCCCCAAATCAATGGATCTTCAAAGCGGAAGTCTAACATACAAGCAGATAAAGTCCAAGTTTAATGTAAGTAAACAAACCAGAAAACTCGTCTGTAATGTTCATGAAAATATTCTCTTGGCTTTACGTGATGCACAAATGCCTATTTTCCGTATGGAGGGTTTTCTGTTTTGTTAATTCACTAATGTAAATTAACAAAACAGAAAACCCTCCATACGGAAAATGCCTTAACTACTTAATTTCGGTGTAATGCTAAGGGTTCTATTCTGGTACCCCCAGTTGGGTTGGTTTTCCCGGTCGTTAACAACGGAAAAAGTGACGTCTCACAACCCAACCGGGGGTACCAGAATCTAGGCATTAGTCAATATTCCATATGGGATCTTCAAAGCGGAAGCCTTGCAAATAAAATCAAGGTTTTTAATGGATAAACAAAACGGAAAACTTGTCCATCGTGGACGATTCCTCACATGGCATAGTGATAAGTATATTTAATATAAGCTCGATTTCTCATTGTCCTAATCATCCCTTTTACCAAATTTGTTCAATACGTATGTATTCATTCTCTATGCCTGATTTGTTTATTTGCATGAATAAGACGCAGTGATTATGCGTTAAAAATTAAATTAGGCTCGCAGTCAGAAATCAGTCCTAGAAACTTTTTCAGTTTCTTCTGTATTGTGACGATATTATATACGAAATTGCAAATAGAATGTATTGCAGAAAAGGAATTATTTCACAAAGATGATTTCCCTGTAAACACATAGATACAATTAAAGCTTTCTTCTGCTCATATGTATTGGCGAAATTGAATGTAACTCTTCGAATTGATTGCACTTCTTTCATTTGGCAACACCTGTTTCGGTTGCTAGGGGAAAACGTAAACAACTTTCAAATGTAGTGGAACGCAACGAAACTTTAGCATTTACGCATGATAATTACACTAGGTTTTGTACAAGACGAATGGTTTTGAAAGTACTGTTTTCTTCATTTGAAATTTTAGGAGGGTATTGTTTTCAATCAAAATGCTAGCTGTACTAAATATCTTTATTTATTTTCGTATTTAGAAATTCGGAGACATTGAAGTAAATCGCTGGTTTAATTATGACTCATTTAAATATTGAAAAGATATCATTAGTCAATAGAGATCGCATTAAAGAGGAGCAAAAGAAAAATGCCAGGAAAAGGACTCTTCTACTTTTGATCCATGATTATTTGGAAAATAGTGGTTGTATGCAAGCAGCTGAAGCACTGAGAAACGAATCAAGATTATCCATTGCTGAATATAATGTGTGTGATAACATTAATTTAGAAATTATGCTACAAGATTTTGAATCCTATTATTTTTTGAAATATCAAAAGTTACCTTGCCTTATAAAAAAAATGCCACTAAACAACTTCAGGCAGCAAAGGCCTGGGCTGAGAAAATCTCGTTCCGAATCAAAATCAGCCATGTCTGCAAGGGAACCCATAGAAGAATTTGGTGATACAAATGTTGTTCCTGATAAAGTACATATTTCTTCTCTTAACATAAACAATGAAATAGCTGAATATCAAGCCAAATCTTTGGAACTGTCAGAATCATTTGAAAATCATAGTCCGGAATGGAAAGCTATGGCTAATCTCATAATGCAAGATTTCAGTAAAATTAATAAATCACTTTCTTGGTCTGATGTTATAGGACATGAACAGGCAAAACAACTTCTGAAAGAAGCTGCTGTTTATCCTTTAAAATACCCACAACTTTTCCCATCGGCTTCATCGACATGGAAGAGTATACTTTTGTATGGTCCATCTGGTACAGGCAAAACTCTTCTTGCAACAGTTGCTGCAATCTTGAGTAAAGCTGCATTTTTTAATATTAACATCTCTACGTTAGTGAGCAAGTGGCGTGGTGAATCCGAAAAGCTTGTGAAAGTACTGTTTGATTTAGCTAAGCTTTATGCGCCATCTGTTATTTTTATTGATGAAATAGATGCTCTAATGAGTCACAGAGGCTGTGATCATGAAGCTAGTCGTCGAATGAAAACTGAATTTTTTCTGCAAATGGATGCTTTAATGAGTAGCAATAAGCTCGTTCTGTTTCTTGGTGCTTCAAATATGCCTTGGGAGCTCGACACTGCAATTTTGCGAAGAATGGAAAAGCGCATATTTATTTCTTTACCTGATACTGTCAGCAGATATAATCTTTTTGAGAAATTTCTTTCTTCATTCCAGGTAGCTGAAAACGTTAAATTAAAGATGAACTTAGATTATGGAGAATTGGCAAAAGCTACAGAAAACTATTCAGCCTCTGATATTGAACTTGTGTGTAAGGAAGTCAAAATGAATTGTTTTCGTGAGATTATCAACAAATTGGAAAATTATAGTGATTGTAAAAATGCAAAACTAGTGAAGTGTGTTGAAAGTTTAGAAATGTGTGATGTGTTATCAGCTATTGACAGAATTAAACCAGCTTCTACAGATTTGGTTTTGAAATATATAGATTGGAAAGAAAAACATGGATCAGAATAGTAATTTGTTACATGTATTTTGTTTGTCAGACTGTTTAATGACTCTGGTATTGTAAATAAATCACCCATAAGTTTCATTGGGGTGCTAATGTATTTAATTTACACGAAAGAGGGTATCTGCTTTGACAGAAATAGCTGGAGATTTAAAAGTAGACCAAATCCATGTTTTGTCCTTTTTGCACTAACACTGCCATGGTAGTCGACAAATGATATATTTTCTGTTTAATCCAGTAACATCCAAATTAATTTAAAGCATAGATTTCAAAAAATTTCTATTAAATTGTGTTTGAAACACCAAGACTAAGTTATCTGTGAGATAAAATTAAAATCAAGGAAAAAAATTTTATTTTTGGTTTTCTTTCTTTCTTTTTTTGAAACAAATTTTTAAAACTGGCAAAAAATCATTATTATAAACTTTTTTTCACATAAATATAAAATATTTTTAAAATATAGCAAAATGTATAAAAAAAATAAAAAAAACCATTTTCTAATTCCTTGCATTACCTCAAAAATAAAACAAAGGAAAAATATAAAAAAAATCAAAATGACAACATTTTGACTTCAAAACCTGGCTAACTGGTGGTATATAGGAGAGAGGGGAAGTTTTAGGGGTTAAGTATTAACTATTGACTTTATAGACAAGGCAAAAAGAAACGGAATTCATTCGGTTCAGCCACAGATGTGAAATGTAATTGCCCCATAAATAGGATTCTGGGTGTTAAGGGGTTAATGATAATTCAAGTCCATAGTTCAATTTGTATCTACCAGGCAGCAAAATTATTCATAAGTCCACTGTTATTTTAAATGCAGCCAATCAACTTTGAGATCCATTTTATCGAATATGAATCTCATGGAACTGGTACATATGTTAACTTTGAACCCTCCAGTTAAGGAAGGTCGATGTTTGCTGAAATTGATCATATTGCTATACAGGGTAAATGTGGAGTGTATGGTACCAACTTACTTCTCGCCATTTTTTCTTGGTACAATTTCATGTGCCATCGCCAAATACTGTTTTGGATGTGCAGTGCGCTTTTTATTGCTCTCTTGTGCAAGCATCACCTGAAAACAAGAGATTGAGTACGCAATGCATGCAGCATTTCAAGTGTGTACCAGGCAAATTTTTTGAACTTGAAAAAACATCAGCAGCTTCGGCATAGCAGGAAACTAGTAGCTTCGCTTTTTCATTGAATGTTAGGAATCTAGGTTTTTTTAAAATTCCTAAAACTGGAATTTCCGCACGTAATGCCTGTGGCATTTCAAGCGTGTTCCGGGCAAATTTTTTAACTTAAAAAAACATCAGCGGCTTCGCTTTCAGCATAGAAGAATAATCGTAGCTTCGTTTCTTCATTGAGAAATGAAACATACACGGTACTGAACCAATATTCCATCCGAAGTTTTATTCAAATTCGAATGTATCAACCAATTGTATCAAAGAGTTGAGCAAAACATTCCAATCGAAACATGGTACAATATAGCCTGATAAGCAAAACACCGACGAAAAGATCAATTTGTGTGCATGCGTGCTTGTCACTCGTTAAAAACATCTAGATGCATCCAAAACAAATGTTCTCTCATCGCTGTTCTTGGCGGCAAAGAGTTGGCGATCCTAAGAGGAACGAAGTAAGTCGGTAGGCCGTACACTCCACATTAACCCTATAGATATCTATTTTTCATTTTTAATCATGATATCACCTAAGTTATGTAACATTTCCAATTCAATATAAAATTAAAAGGTAAACCAATTAAAATAAACTTGCAAGAACAATTACTAGTTAGATATCAGATCTTCAGATTATTTTATTTTGATGGGTCAAATCTATATTAAAAAATTATTATCTAAAATTCTGATTTATCATGCAATGTCTTTAACCTGATGTGTTTTGATTATCCATGTAACAAAAATATTTAGAAAAGTTGCATGTATATATATGTTTTTAAAACTTTAATTGTTATCAGCTTGAGAAAATAATGTTGTGTTTTAGGATTTATTCTTTATTATATTGAAAAAGTTATCTAAAATGTTGTGCGAAAAGATGGGTCCCCATTAATTTGTTTGAGGTGCACAAGTATTTTATTTCTGCTATTTTTTTCACGATGAGTTTTCTTATAAATCTTTTTGTCATTTGTACGTAGAATGAAATTGGAAGTAAATTTTTTATGTTAATATTTGTTTTTATTTTATGGTGGAAGAACCCCAACAAAGGGTATCTTATTTGGCAGGAAAGTTAAGGAAGCTAAGTGTTTGCATAAATAGATCTTACTAATTCAGGCAGATTTTAGATTTTTGTGTGGTATTCAAGATTTGATTTTAGTAACCCGGCACAGGCTAAGAACCCAGTTCTGGAGCATACGCCGGAGAACAAACCTTCATCCTTCCTTCATATCAAATATTTTCCTTGTGATCTTCATGTAATTTAATTTTTGTTGCATAAATTCTAATTCAAGGTGAAATTAAACTAAACTTAACAAGACACATTATTGGTTAGAAATCTTGAATTACTTTATTTTTAATAATATATTATTTTTCTTTTTTGGGCATACCAATTTTAAAGAAAAGATAAGATGTTTTTGCATATTTAAAAAAAAAAAAAATTCTCTTTTTTTTAAGATTAAGGGGGAATATTTTTTTTTTACATATAGTTATTTAAAAGTTACTGAGTTAAACAAATTAATTTACATTTTCAATAATACCTTCAATGCTAGTATTTTTTTTTTTTTTTTGCAATCCTAGGAAAACAGAAGACGGCTGTATTAAATTTTAAAAGTGCTTTTTTACTTAATTAAGCTTTCTTTGCTCTATCTGTGGACTTCAAATAAAATAAAGTATTATTAAAAAGAAGAAGAAAAAAAAAATTTTTAAGCATGCATAAAATATCACTTCTTTTCATTGAAAATCATTTACTGTGAATTACGTATATTTAGTTTGTTATTTTGTAAACCATTGACTATAATTAATACTATTCCAGGAAAAAAGCTTTTTGCTAAATTCTAGTATAAATATTTATTTTACTGAAACTCATTAGGAAATTAAACATTATCCTCTTGTAAAGTTGTAAATAATAGTATGCTGTTCTTTTAAAAACTCTATTTTCAGATTAATTAAATTCTATAAGATTAATGTATTTTTAGTTATAAATTAATTATTGAACAACATTATTTTTTTCAGTGAACTATCTTTGTTTATCATGGATATTAATTAGTGTATCGCTTTTTTTTCTTTTTCTGTGAGGTTTCTAATATTTTTTAAGTATTTCTTTTTTATGTTTTTCATTATATTAGAAAGATTGAAAATGAGATGAAATAGGATCTCGTCTTTTGATGGTTTCAATCTATAATACTGAAATTCTTATTCATTGATCAATCTCTTAATCATATGTTTTTTAAAATTATCCTTGTAATAGTAATATTTTGAAAAGATAGTTGAATAGTTTTTAATTTAATTATTATCAACTTGAGAAATTTATGTTGTGATGAGAGATTTATCATTTAAATTGTTGAAAAAGTTGTCACAATTATTGTACAAAAAAAAGATGGGTCTTATTTTCTAATTCAGTATAAATGCTAAAGTATTATGTTTTTAAAATCCTCATTTTATTTTCATTTTTTATAATATTATGTTTTTTAAAATGTGATCATACTGAGCTTTCCTTGCAAAATAATTAAACATTAATATCGTTTTTGCTTATTTATTAGAAATTATACATATAGTTGTTTCTGAAAAAAGGAGCTTATTTTGTTATTTATGGGTAATTTCATTATAACTTTTTATTTTATTTTTTCCTGTTTTATATTTATTTTTGTTATTGTTATTTACTTGTTTTGATTTTAAAAAGTCTGTTGATTATTATAATCATGGTAGTTAATACTATAATAATAATAAAAAAAATCTGAATTATAAATTGTTTGTTTATTTGTTATTTTTTTATATCTAATGCAGTAAATACAATGGCAATGGTTCTTTGGCGAAGAGTGCAAATGATAAGATTGGAGAGATTAAATTGTATATGATGTATAACTGCTCAAGGAATGAATTATTTTGAATTGTCAAATTAATTTGGATTATGTCCTTAAGCAATTAATTATATGCTCAGATTACTTTAAATATTGAATTTTTTTTACTGTTGTCATGATTATATAAAAAATATTGTGTGATAAAAGTCCATCATCTTTTTATATTATGAATCGAGATTAGTTTCATGACATTTGATGCTATGATGTATGAGATTGTTCTTTAATACTTTGCAATCTATATATTGCTCAGATTATTTTCTTATTGTGTAT
>BGPR01000764.1:15931-64844 GCA_013235015.1 Araneus ventricosus
ACAATTTACTTTAAATTTTTAACCCTTTAAAGGCGATTGTGCCAGCTACTCATAGTATTAAGTGTGCAGCCATCCTCAAAGGGTTAAGTCATCTCCTTTTGATAGGTGATTTCTAGATGTGCTTTTTTTCCCCCTGGGTCTGGGCTTTAAAAAATAAGCTGTAATTTAATCATGATTTGATAAATTACTTTTACGAAAATTGCCTAATTCATTCTCATATAAGGTAATTGATATCATGGTGGGGGATAAAAGCTACATTAAATTATATTAAATTTTGTTGTAAATGATACCTGTGTCAGTTATTGCTTTTTATAAACTTCTGCATATCTTTTTTTGAATTAGAGATACCTTTATTTCGTTGTTGAATGCAAAGTATTGCCAAGGTATATGATCCATAAAAAAAAAAAAAATCTGTTGGTGAAAAATATGGAATTTGAGAACTTTGTGTTTTGTACTTTTTTTGTAAACATATTCATTTGTTCTATTTTTAAAATGTGAAATCTGAATCAGAGGGAAGTCTGCATGTCAACCAGTGTGCATGCACACATGACAACTCAGAAATTCAGCTAGCTATATGGATGGAATTTGGCATATGGTTTTATCATCAGAATTGTAGATATCTGTCATATTTTGGGCCACATTCATCTAAGCGATGATTGTTTGTTGGCATGTCTTGTCGTGTGTATATGTAGATTAGAACTCAAACACACAACAGGCTAGATGCATGAATTTTAGTATATGTAGATCAGTCAACAGGAAGAGGTATTTTTTAAAAATATTAATTCCATTCTCTTTATTATAAGACGTAACTAAGCATCACACCATATTGTAAAAGTATACGAGAAAGTCGAGAGCAAAACACTTTTGCTGATTATTGCTATAATGTTGACTGAGGTAAACCAAAATATGTTTGTCTGAGCAAATATTAGTTATTATATAGAATCGAAGAATCTGAATACTAATATCTTTTTGTACTCATGATTTATTGAATTAAAGACGGCACAGTTTCAAATTCTGCTGATAGGCATTCAATTTAAAATTCTGGATGAGTGCCTTGAAAAATCAGTATGCTTTACTCATTTCTTCTATTTCAGAAAGTTATATTGATTGCAAATTTTTTAGTTGTTATGAATTAACTGTAAATTTTTCCAATTGGTATAGTGAACCTTGTTTCAGCACTACAATAACTCTCCACTATAGCTCATTACACAAATTTCTCACACACAACACAGAGCTACAAAAAAAAGATACCACACACACTCGACTCCTGATCTGAATTTTAGTACTTGATTAAAACTCATAACAGACGCTCTCTCAAGAGACGACCGTAGAACACTGCGTTACAACAAATCCTCCGGAAATTGGTGAGACGACAAGAAGCTTGCACAAAACCAGTGGGAGGGGCATCCCCTAAACTTTCTCGTATACTGGTCAAAAATTTGTCATTTCCCCTCCCCCTGCGTGGATAAAAAGTTCGAACCTACTGTAACCTAGAATGCAATGACTATCGGAAGGTTTTTCATTGTAGATTATAGTGATTGTAAAATATTTAGGTGAAGAACCGTATTCAAAGAGATGCTTATGTATTAAAACTTGGCAACATTTATTTTCTATCGTACTCTAGCAAGCTGCGCGAGTGAAAACAAAACAGGAGTTAAAACGAATCCACTCTTGCCGGCTCAAGGACAAAGTGATGCAATCCTTACGCGTGCACACAGATTGCTACCAGTACACATGCGCATTGAGAATCGGATTAGAAAAATTAAATATGCAATATGAACGCCTTTTTTTAACCGATTGAAAGGAAATTTTGGTACAGATCTATAATTAATGTTAGCAACCGTCATACCAATTTTTATTTATCTAAGCCAAAGGGTTTAGGAGATATAATTTTTAAAAGTATGCGATTATACAGTTCGACAGGCCATCAACCCTTCCATGGATTTGGTCCAAAATTTGATACGGACCTACATTCATGATGATAAAACTGTGTATCAAATTTTATCCATCTAGCTATTCTCAAGTTTTTGATTTATAGTGTTCACAGCACCGCGGACAGACAGACTTCCCGTTGAAGGATTTTGTCCAAAATTTGATAGAAACCTACAACATGTGTAAAGATCACATACCAAATTTCATCCCTGTAGCTCTAATAGTTTTCGAGCTATCGTGTTCACAGACAGACATAATTCCAAAATTGTGTTTTTCGGACTCAGGGAGGTCTAAAACGTAGAGACAAAAATCTCGAGTTCGAATTTTTTTGACGATTACAATACTTTCTCTTTGTATATTTCGCATACGAGAAAGTAAAAAGCAACAAGAACAGCGCCATCTGTCGCTGAGTACAGAAAGCGGGGGGGGGGGCGCGAACCAGTCCATTTGTTTGCTACTGAAACCTCCATCTCTGAAAACATCTCCTTTTACCACCATTTCGGCCTGGTTCATACTTTGTCTACAGATCTAATGCATATCTTTCCTTTCATCAAAATGCTCGATACTTGCCGCGTTCTTCTCAGAAAAGTCCATTTCTGACCAGAAAAAAATATTTTTCTCTTGTACCAGTGTTGGAATTAACACAACTGTACTGAACCCCAATTCATAGATATTGTGCATTTTAGAAAAGCTGCAGTTTCCGTTTCCGAGAACTTTGTGTCATTCCTGAAATGGTATGCCAACAGTGGCGAATCCAGGGTTCGGGTCTGGGGGGGGGGGGCGGAGGTCATAAAAATCTTGTATCGTAGTGGCGAATGTCAAACCTCATGGCTTATGTAAACCAAAACACTTTAACTTTACAGACTTTCCTCACCTGACAATAAGAATCATAAAGAACACTACAATACTTTCGTTAATTTAATAAAAAATACAATGAAATAAATAGCCAAAAAATGTTTTAGATCGCGTCAACGCTACAAGTACAAGTGGAATGACTAGAAAAGTCGGAAAATTTTCGAGCCTGTCAATCCGGAAAGCAATGTTGTCACGATTTTATATATTTTTTTAATGAAAATTAAGAACAAATAGTTGTCCCCACCCCAACTGCCCCCCGGTGGGCGCCGGCGCCGGGGGGCCCGGCCCGCAGCCCGATAGCCCCTCCCCTGGATTCGCCACTGTATGCCAATGTTTTTCTTTGTTGGCAAGTGAACTATCAAGGCAAAAAATGCATTCAAGAGAATTTTCGAATGAACAAAGATTGATTTGTTTTTATTTTTAAACTGAAAATGATTTGCATGTTATGCAAAGTTTTATACTAAACATTTGTATTTCTTACAATAATTACTAACTCTAATCTTGAAATAAAAGACATTTACTTTTTTATTCATTGTACTATCATAAATATATCCCATCTTTCGTGCACAGTACTCGGAAAAGTTTATATAGATTCGGCACAAATTAGGCAATATATATATATTATGCAGCCAAATATAATAATAAGATAATGAAACACGCATAGTTTACCTTTCTCCATAAATGTTCCATGCCTTCGTTACTCTGCTGTTTTCCCATCGGTATATCAGTTCTTGCCATGTGTTTGTGAACATGTTCAAGTCGATCAAACCAAGCTGAGTGTAAATATTTTTTTTTCAGTTGCGTTGTTGAAGTATTTTCGAATGAAATTTCGTTGCGCTTATATAGCGGAATGAATTTCTTGAAACCACAGATAGCATTTCGCTTTTTCAGCGCTGTTAACACGTCTTCATTTTTACGAGAAAGCAGAAAGCGAACTACATTTCTGTCAGATTGGGACATGAAACACCTAGGAATATCTATCCACGAACTTATGATTCAATACTAAAAAATGCCATTGATCTGGTACCGTGTAATTAATATTTCTCAAAAAATTCAGTTATAAAATTACATAATTATCCCTGTATTTCCCTATCTATTTTTACATAGTTTGTAAAAATAGATAGGGAATATTAATATTATTAGTTAAATATTTGAAGTAAACTTTAAGTTTTTCATTGTCTCATCATGGATTTCCCTTGGCTGATTATCACTAACTAGATTCGACAAATAACACTTGTATTTCCCATTACATTTGGAATGGATGGCATATTCTTAAATTGATTTACCTGAGCCCTAATTCCAAAATTATCAATAATAAGAAAAGTAATTTAACTCATAAAAGAATAGATATTTTGTTTTATCATATTTCTTAACTTATGTATTTTATCATAACCGAATTCTAATATATAGAGTAATGATTTTTCAGAAAGACAGGAAATTTAAATATGATAGTTTTCGTTGGCTACTTTTATGCGGTTTATTTATTTTATTTTCTAAAGTTACCAAAACTTCTTCGATATTTTTATTTTCCCTCCCAAATCATTTATCACTTTCTTCCATTGAAAAGAACGCATTAAACCGCCATTTTCTTTCTTGACGCAACTTGAGTTTTCAACATTTTCTTTTCTTGAAAATAAGCAAAAATAATTTTTTTCAGACTGAATGTTGAAAAATTCATCTCTCTTGGCATTACAAATGATTTGAAAGAAATTAAATCGGAATTACTGAATTACGTAGCATATCCTTTGGTTTCTTGCATTTCTTGTATTCTATTAAATTTTTTATATTTAAAAGCAGAGAAGATTAATTCTCATTTCGTAAAAAAGGGGATTTTAAAGGCAATGGCATTTCCTGAAATACGTTTCAATTTTTGCGGTTTATATTTTGCTGTAAAAATTAACTACTCAACACAATATAGTAGCTGCTGAATTTTACCGACTTCAGCGGCGTCTAAATTGTGTTGAACTGTTATTTTTACAGCAAAATGTGAACTATCTTCGAGTCCTTAATTAATCGAGCGGTTATTTTGTAATATTTGTTTTAATCTGAGATATTCTTAATTTTCCCTCAATGTTTTTTTTCTCTTGTGAATAGCTTTTTCTTGATGAAGCAAAGTAGAATTCTGTGATGAGTCTTATAGTCAATACAACGTTTCTGAATGTCATATTATCTGCCAGAAAAGTTGTTTTTAACTAGTTTATCATTAAGTTTCATTAGCTAGCCATGTTGAAAGGATGAAGACACAATAACAGTATTCTTAGCAAGATTAATTTTTATTTTTTAATTAGTTGCTTAACTTTAATTCTTGAAGTCAGAATACTAATTAAAAGTGGGCTTTAAAGTTAGATGTTCTGAAAGGAGGAAAAATGTTTATTTTATTCTAATTAGATTTGAGGTAATTTAAGACATGTTTTGTAAATATTGCACGTGGCAGTCATCATTATTTATTTAAAATGTTGCATTTTTATTGAAAATTCTAAGAACTTGACACTGCTATCTGTATTCGGATTCTTCAAAAATTATTCTTTTTTATAGGCGCTGAGACAAGACTTTATATATCAAGTTTACCATTTTTTAGAACTTTACACTGATTATTAAAACTAAACATTTTTTTGTCATCTTAATTGTTATTTTCTTCCTCTTATTTTGTATTGTCATCAATTAAGATAAGGATTGAAAATGTTGTGGGAAAAATATTGGCTTTCCAACTTAATTTTAAAAAACATGATACAATTTTTCACAAACAACGTCTTTAACTCAAGAAGTGTCAGATAATGACTTATTTATGTTAAAAAGTAACCGCATTAGGAATTCCCCAAAAATAAATTCATTTCATCTACATTGCACATGTTTTCTTGCGAGTTAGTTAGTTCGGATATTAGGTAGATTCCTTATAGGAACTCTACCTATTTCAATGGTTCTCATGACACGACTATCGGAAAATTTCTGCAGATCTTCACCGATCATGACCCCTAGAACCCAAAACCACCCTTCGTTAAAAAGTTTATATATATAAATATATATATATATATATATATTGTTGAAAACTCCATTTACTTGGATTGCCTATTTCATTATTTTTAATAACAACAGTGTTCTTTCACTTGTTGACATATAATGTTTAAACTTGATTTTAGGTAGATTCCTTATAGGAACTCTACATATTGCAATAGTTCTCATGACAGACTTTCGGAAAATTTCTGCAGATCTTCACGATGATCATGACCCCTAGAACCCAAAACCACCCTTCGTTAAAAGTTTATATATATATATATATATATATATATATATATATATATATAGGTATATATATATATATATAGGTATATATATATATATATATATATATATATATATATATATATATGTATACCTTTTCCCATGTTATCTTAGAACACGATAACTGGAGTGTTGATGTAACCAGCTAGGGATATGTTGTGAGGATAGTGAAAATCTCGTCGAGTTCGTAGATGGGCTATCAGCTCAAGGGGTGGAAATGGTGGGGTGGAAATTTTCATTTTCCACATAATTCCTTCTAAATAGAAAATAGAAAAAAAAATTAAATTAGGCGAATTGTTGCCTTATCAACGAACAATTTGAATTTAACTTTTTCGATAGCTACAATTGCTTAGAAGTTATGAGCTGAAAGGTGATTTTCTCCCCTTCCCTCCTCTCCCCTAACTTAAAGTACGTTTTAACCTACGCATGTTACCCCTTGTTGGAAAGCTCTCGTCATTTGCAGTTCTTCCACCCTCTTTCATTCTTGTAGCTCCAATACTTATGAGAATGGGTCAAAATGTTCTTTTCCTTATTATTATTAGTAGAAATGTATGACATAACCTTTCCGTGTTATTTTGTAAACGATAACTAAGAGTAACTTGATTAGATTTTATGTTATGGGACGGTGAAAATCTCGACCGAGTTCCATGATGGCTAACCAGCTCAAAGGGGTGGAAATGGTGGGGACTGAAAATTTCATATTCCCATAATTCCATACGATTCAAGACAGAAAGAAAATTTAATGGCGAATTATTGCCTTATCACAACAAAACAACTTTGTATTGAAACTTTTTGATAGCCACAATTTCTTAGAAGTTGAGGCTAAAGCCATTTTCAATCCCCTCCTCTACTCATCATTTCCCCATAGCTCTGTTACGACTAAAGATAGAAAAAAATTTTCTATTAAGCGAATTATCACCTTATGATAACGAACAACTTTTATACTAAAAGTTTTTTGTCTGCTAGAATTGCTTATAAGTTATGAGCTGAAAAGCGATATTCAATACCCCCTCCCCCCAATTTATCATTTCCCCATAGCTTCGTTAAGATTGAAGATAAAAAGAAAATTTCAATTAGGGGAATTATCACCTTATCATAACAAACTACTTTTATATTGAAAGTTTTTTGACAGCAAGAATTACTTAGAAGTTATGAGTTCGCATCAACCGCATTCACTTTCACTTTTTATACGGTATAATATATAATTAATTTATAGTTAATATCTTTGTTAAATTTTATTAATTATAACTGTTAATTGATATACATGGCTTTGCTCCGGATTAAAATGTTTTCATGCTTAATATTTTCAATGTAAAAATTACTATTGTATAAATATTATAATACACAAATTCCTCTTTTCTGATCTAAAACGCTTTCAATTAAAATGAGAATATCAATTGAACCAGACGATTTTTAAAAACATCCGTTTTCTTCATACGTTATTATTTGTTATATAGGTACTTCAAATTTTGTTAACAATTACTAAAGTCAATGAAAGGTTTTAATGAATATTTTGAAACAATTAAATTAACTATTTAATTATTCATTAATTTAAAGCGTGAAAATAAATAAATAGCTGGTCCCGATATAAATTGTTAAATCGTCTACTTTTAAAATTTTCTTTTAGCATTCTTCCTTCTGGAAACAGTTCTTCGTATTATTTTTGATCAACAAGAATATTGTTACGAATTCAGTTTAAAATTAATTTTGAAAAAAATATTAAAATGAGAGAAGCAAATTTATGGAAATGAAAGACATTGCGGAAAAACGCCTTGCTTAATTTTTAATTAAGTGAAATTTTAAGCATCTTTTAGGCTTGGAAAAGTTGAAGTTGACCTTTCTCTTTTCTTAAATAAAGAGTTTGAAAAGTTTGATTGAGATCAGTCCAGTGGTTTAGGAGGAGATGTGGAACATACATACATAGCCACAGTGACTTTTATTTAAATTAATATAATTATTAGATAATCATAACATAAAGATTGCTGGCATACAGTATAAGCCACAAAAAAGGTTTTAGTGGAGGTTTGTAACAATTATTTTTTTAACTTTAATTAAGTAGATAGTTAATTTTAATTAATCAAATAATTTTAATAGTTAATTTGATAATAGGTTTTTTTGACAGAATACTTTAATTTGATATTTAATTAAACATGGCGGGGCCATGATTTGTTTAATAAAATCAATATAAAGTAGCCAAAAAGAAGAGTAATTAAATAAGAGTTCCCTTTATCCTTTTCGCTATTGAAAAATATCTGCTTAACTTTAAAATTGTTTGGGATTCTCTGCCTGAGTATTTGGTTTTAACCGTCGATGGAGATTTAAATTTGCTGTTGAAATTGGCTGCATTCATATCCTATGCTTTAAAAACACGTATTCAATTTGCCACCCACAATGTTTAATAATTTTTATTCTCTTATATGTTAAGAATTTAGTGACTATTATCTCTGTAACCAGGGAGTTCTCTAAATGAGCCCATTTTAGTAGTGTTTAAGTGTATCATGTCATGTGGTTTTACCATATGACAAAGTAATGTCCGCACAATTATATTGTAACCTAGATTAAATAAATTAATTTTTAAATCTAGAGTCCTTCTTCATTCGTGCCAAGAGTCAATTTCTTGCTACTGTTTCAGATAGGCAGGCTTAATGTTATCTAAAAGATATTTGCACTGCTGAGATGTTTATTTCTTTATGATTCCTACCTGTTGAATGATTATGTGTTGAGATATAAAAAAATTGACCAATGTACTGACCGATAAATCTATCATAACTTTTTGGAATGAAAAATGGAATGATAAAACCTTGATATAGCAAAAAATCAAATGACATGAAAACAGAATGACAGCGTAAATACTGCAATGTGTAGAAACAATAAAGTCATTGGCTATGTCTGTATTGATCAATATGTAATATTTCATGACTTTTGTAACATTAACGTAAAGGAATCTACCTTTGCCTTCAAGCTTGCCGAAAAGGGATTTTTTAAAAAAATATTTAACCCAACTCAACACCATAATTGCGCTTGTGCTGTGTTAGCGCATATAAACATTAATATAAATGATATAGCGTGCCTTGTATATGCTTTGTTATGCAATATTAACACAGGGTGGACACAAATTAATTGGACAGAGAGAATGGTATATTTTGCGTAGTTATTTTAATCAAACATGACAGTGCACATAATTATAAGACAGTGACGCATACAAAGTTTGCCTTTTTTAGAAGTGTTCTATGTTTTTGCCCTTGCTTACCCTAAAAACGTCCCATCGATTAAACAGTTTTTATATGTTTGCGAGCATATTCGCGTCGATGAAACCAATAACAGTACAAGTAGCGCCTCGTTTCGGAGCACTTTTTTAGTATCCTTGAGTGAAATTTTGTTGCACTTGTACAATCGAAGTTTCGTAAAACCGTAGATAGCATTTAGCTTTCCCAACGCTGTTATACGCCTCCATTGTTACGAGCGCACAAAAAAATAAATAAAGGAACACAGAAACTGAAATGCTTAACTGAAAAAATTAACTTAGATGTGGACTTAAAACGCCTAGGGATATTTTTCCGTGAAAAAATAATAAAGTACTAAAAAAAATCCCTATCGGCAAACCGGAAGGCAAAGGCAGATTCTTTTAGTCCGGAGATATAAGGAAAATAACATTTTGCCCTCTATTTTCATACTAGCAGTACGCGCACGACGTTGCCCGTGGAATCAGGATTTCGACAAAATGACAAAAAAAACCCCTGCCACAATGACATGAAAAAGTTCTGAAAGTAAAACGAAAGATAGGCATTATTGATTTTCTCGCTTATTTTTCTTCGCGATAATGATATTTCAACTGTAGAAAAACGATACAGAGAACGTTAATCCGAAAAAAATATTAAAAAATTGCAACGAGAAAATGATTATTCAAATACGCGAGACATAAACATGTTAAGACACTGCCGAGAATAATAATCGAAGTCATTCAGTTGAAGGTTATGACGTATCCTGAGCTTTGCACCGTCAGCCAATGAAATTGAAACAATGCATGTCGGGAAGGTTCCGAGGAAACTTCCGAGGGAGTATGCTCGATAGAGAAAAATATCTTTCAACTGACTAGGAAAAAATTAATTTAAAGAAAAGGAAAAAGCTATTTTAACCGTTCTTGTTTTAAATCCGACAGAACCGTTCCAGTTATAAGCTGAAAACAATTGAAAATAATAGTGTTATTAGAATGTAGGATGCAGCAAATTTAAAAACAAAGATAAAATTTCGATGGCAAAACTGACTATTTTTTAAAAATTTCTCAAATTTCTGTAAATTACGTTTGGAGCTCAAAACAAACTTCATTAGAACGAAAATTGTTTGTTCTGTCCGATGGTGCATTGATTGTTTTTCAACCATCATTAGAAAAGATACTACAGCCATAAACGTGCCAAAATGACCCAAAACAACACAAAACACTAAATAAAAAATTTTCTAGATTAAATTTTAAAATTCCGGCTTCGAGGTGCATCGAGTCACCATTACGACTACCTGTGTGCCAAATTTCATGGCTGTAAGTGCAATAGATTCGTCTGGACATTGCGCGCACACACACAAACATTGCCTTTTATAAGTATAGAAGAATTAGAGATGCAAGAATGAAAGCAGGTGGAAGAGACTGCAAATGACGAGAGCTTTCCAACAAGGGGTAACATGCATAGGTTGAAAGGTACTTCAAGTTAGGGAGAGGGGGAATCACTTTTGAGCTCATAACTTCTAAGCAATTGCAGCTATCAAAAAACTTTAAATACAAAATTGTCCGTTATGATAAAGGAATAATTCACCTAGTTTGAATTTTCTCTCTATCTTCAATAGTAAAGGATTTATGAGGAAATCAAAATGTCAACCCCCTACCATTTCCACTCCCCTTGAACTGGATAGCCCATCTACGAACTCGGCCGAGATTTTCACAATCGTTACTACATATTTGAAGCCATTTAAAATCGAATCAAAATTATTCCAGTTATCGTGTTCACAAGATAACATCTGCAATGGAACTGGTACTTTGTAATTAATATTTCGTAAATTATTCAATTATGTAACTGCTCTACTAATTTCAGCCCACTCTTTATTTTACAGTAAATACATTAAATATGTTTCTACTGATTTAATAATTTATATGTCTGCGAGCACTATACTTCGATAGAAAAATTAGACTATTTCAGATTAGTATGAAATGACGACATTCGAGTTGTGAGGTTATATGCTCAGCATTTTCGTATTCTACGGGTGTCTTCAAAAAATATGTGTAATCTGTGTTGAGATTTGTTGGTTTAATATTCCTTTTTAAAACCCCATAAATAAAATTTAAACTTTTATTTCTATTACGAAAATCACATAACCTGAAATCAAGTATTAAAGAAAGACTCATTCAGTATTACAAGAGCAAAAATATACCACTAACTATGCAGTTGTGTGAAAATTTTTAAATATTCAGTAACTACAAACTTAACTAGAATTAGAGCGATAATACATCCCTTAAATGAGTAAATATTGTTAAGGACGTTTTGTTTCCAAATATTTACCTAAATGCCATATTAAGTTATAAATAATTGTTTTGAATTCATTGCAGAATGGAGTTAGTTTCTGCACACGTAATGCAAGTCAATTGCGCTGGGTCAATTTAATTTCGGTATCCATTGAGCATTTTTCAGCATGAAAAAGTCTTGACGCCAGAGCTGAACGAAGACAACGGAAAAATGAGATGCTAGATGATGTGGCCAGTTACGTTTGTCATGTGACTCCGACGTCACTGGAATTAACTCTGTGCTTTAGTTCCACATAATATACTAATTTCGTTTTACACTGCTTACGTTGTAATGCTTAAAACAACTTTAATCATTAGTCAAAATTCTTGTCTAGTTAGGGATTGGCGTGGATTTTTTAAAGAACTTGGCTGGCAAAACAAGGATTTAAAAGCCCTGATTGATACCTCTTTAGCTCGAGGTATTGCAAAGTTATAAATTTTTCCAAGAAAATGTGTTGAAATATCTTCACTTCCAAGGCTACAATTAAAAAAGCAGTTTGTGAAAATTTGACAGTTATTTCTGAGTTGAACTGCGAATTATGAGCTTCGAGTATCATAGCTATTTTGGTACAATATATTATTATTATTGCTATTTATTTTAGATAAGACAGCTACATTTCTACTTTGCTTGCGGATTTATTTTATTTTTTTAAATAGCCCCAAACGAAATACTCTGCAAATCATTGAATTCCCAAGAAATATAATAAGCAATGAATTATTATTTTATTTCGATGACAAGGCACAAGAAATACCGGCTTAAATTATCAAATTGTGTATTTAAATACAATTTTTTGTCTATTTCAGTTTCATTTTTCACATTTAATTTTACTTTTTGTTAATTTATGTCATTCAGTTTTGATTTTCTTTGTTTCGATGCATTCTTCTATGCCTTCCGAGGAAAATATTCTTTCGAAGCTAATTCATCAGCTACCACACAGCATAAAGGAATATTTTTGAATATCATGAAAATGTATTTTTCTCCTTGAGAAAGGGCTTTTTATGATACTTTGCGCATTATTTCCATTCGGAAGAAAAAAATTTATTTGTTTGAAATATTTTTCATTTTTGTCTTCTTTTTCTTGCTGATATTCCTTAATCTTTTCAACTCTGTATAACGTAGATGTTTATTCATGTTTATATGCATATCCACTTTTTGCATTTTTTTAGTGAAAATAAGATAGCTTCTTTTGCTGTTTCGCTGCTTATCTGAATGGAGAGCTAAGCAAAAGGGACTTTTTTCTAGTCTCGCAGTTTTTCATGAACTGTTGCAGCAGTTCTTTTTTATTTTAATTTTGTTTCCATCATTGTTTATTTCTGTTTATGAAAGCGAATCAAAATTGCAAATTTGTGACATCAAGTTTTTTTCCCTTTATTTTTCAACGTATATCCTAAAATTCATCATTTCGTATTTTTAGAATCCTTATTATATACAAAACTATGATTTGTGCAGATTAATAATTAAAAGTATAAAGAAGGTTTAGCTAAATAAGAAGGACACGAAGGGACGATATATTTTGATTGTGTTTTCATTTATAAAAATCTCTAATTCTAGTTTTAACCAGTAGGAATGTTCTGTCATTGACTTTCTCTTATACTTAAATAATATGGCCCGGTTGTGATTATCTTCTTAGAATCATTATTCGTTATTTGATATAAATAAGTACGTATTTTGAATCACTTCCGATCAATACAAAAATTTTGGACCCATTTGGTCCAAATTTGATGTTAACCCCTTTTTAAGGCCGCGGTAAGTATGCTGAACACCAAATTCATCAATTTTTAAATACAATTTTTTAAGGTTGGCGTAAGTTCTGGCCGAATTTTTCGATGGAACAAAAACCTAGTTATTCAAATTTCTTATCTCAAACCGTCACGACTTGGTAATTAATTATTAATTAATAAAATTATTTAATAAAAAATTAATGACATCCAATTAGCTAAATAAATTTCTTTTCTTAAATTAATCTCAATCCCAAAGTTATTTTATTATACCACAACTAGAACAAAATGGCCCTTTAAAGAGTTAATCAACAATTCTTATGGGTAACCATATACGTATCAAATTTTAATTTATCTAGCTTGTGTTTCTGAATTATCCTTTTCACATTATGTGCTCGGACAGACACACACACACACACGAAATAAAACAGACAGTCTACTATTCAGCAACGGATTCCGAGACTACCACTTTTGGACGATTTTACACCGGAAAGGGGTGGCAGGCAATGAGTCATATGAGCTCATTTCCGGAGTTCTTTGTTAGATCAAGCTCAGTAAAATATAAATATCACCCTTCCATTCTTCACTTTCCCCCTATTTTGATGAAAATAACTCAGCCCGGCGCATGCGGAAAAGCGCGGAGGGCTTCCATATCCGTTGCTAAACAATACTCGTGAACGGATGTTGTTCAAAATTAGACACAGAACTGCAGTGGAATGATAACATGCCAACATTCAGTGCTGGATCTTGCTGCGTTTTTAATTCTTTCGGTTCACACACACGCGAATAAATAGACCGCCAGGCTGTCATCTCCTTGACGGATTTGGCCAACAGTCTGATATAAATCAAAATTCTAGTGATAAAACCACATGTCAAATATCATTTAATTGTTTGCATCGTGTATGTTAGAGGTTTATCGTGTATGTTCTGGTTTATTCGCACATGACATCATTCATTTTCAGAACCTACCATACCGTCATATTAAATGAAGCTGATTGGTTGTCTTATCAATAGTTTCTATTGGCTGTCGCATTACAAATACCCATTGACTCTCCTTTCAATCTTTTCAACCCTATATTGAAGTTTATAAATATAAGTGACCATTAGTTTATCTTCACTGTGTTTCTGTTTTTCATGTATGATCGACCTGCTGTAAATAAATGCTTTTACTGTTCAGCAACGGATTCCGAGACTACCACTTTTGGACGATTTTACACCGGAAAGGGGTGTCAAGCAATGAGTCATATGCGAACATTTCCGGAGTTCTTTGTTAGATTACGCTCAGTAAAATGTAAACATCACCCTTCCATTCTCCACTTTCCCCCTATTTGGATGATAATAAGTTCGCCCTGCGCATGCACAAAAGCGCCGAGGGTTTCCGAATCCGTTGCTAAACAGTACTGCGATCCATTGCACTCTTGAAATATTTTAACTCATTAATTTTTCACCTTGAAGTAATAATATTAACAAATTAGATTGTGTTAACATGCTGACGGGCGGGCAGAAAGACAGACTTCCAATTGACTGGGTTCGTCTAGAAGTTGATAGAGGTCTACAAATTTGGTGCAAAGACTGCAAATCAAATTTCATCTGTCTAGCTCGTCGTATTTCCGAGTTATTGTGTCCGCAGATGCATTGACAAACAGACATAATTCCAAAAAGGTGTTATTCGGACTCTGTGAAGTCTGAAACGAGAGAATTCATCAAAATGTCGATTTTTGATTTTTTGAAAATTACAATACTTTCAAAATGTATACGTTGTAAACAAGAAATAAAAAAGTCCGTAATATTCTAAAATAAATCACATGTAAAATTAGTTGATGTATGTAGTTTTTATATTATTTTCCACAAGATAAATTTCTGTTATTTATTCACACGAAAATCATCTTTAATTTTTTTCTTCTAAACTGTCACGTTACTCGACATCTGGGTAACACTTTATTTGCAACAGCTAAAGTGAGGAAAAAAAAGTGTAGTGGAAAAAAACTGTATCGTTAATTTTTTTTAAAAAAATGTTCATTAATAACAAAAATTACATGCTCCAAATATCCCAGCTTAGGATGGAAGGAAGTTTTATTTTTCTGGCAGATTACAGAAAAGAGTACAAGTGCCATCTTGTTGAAATTTTCTTAAAAACTTAGTTTGGCGTAAGATATGAAGCATGAGAAAAATGAAAAAAAAAAAAAAGTGGGATATATTTTTTTATTTTCACTTCTTAATACATAAGGCTACATTTTTAAGAAGTCGAATTTGCCCCTTTTTTTACTGCACGCAGTAAAAGTTCCTTGCAGTAATCAGGTAACGAAAATGCTTTTCGGAATTAATAATACTCCGCAATTACTGAGGCGCACCGAGAACAGTGCACGATATCCCATCAGCCATCATTAACGTTGTCATATTTCATTAGATTAGAAGATCCAGCAGGCAAACTTGAGAAAATGGCGCAATAATGTCGAGTGTTTGCGCCCTCATTTCCAGCAAAATAAAGCGGGGCTAATGCACTTCCGTCTCATTAATTTCCATCATTTTCTCTCCAACTATACTTCGCAGCGATAAATTTTTGCTCTAAATTATTTCCTGCCCTCCTCCCATTTTTGTTACAACGGTTTTTAAAACAATGCTAAATGAACCCAAATTGTAAGCGCGCTTTAAGTGAATTCTAATGATACTGGAAGATAGTATCTTTGCCCCTGGGGAAAGCTTCTGCACCTGAAAATCAACGCGTTTTACAGAGTCAGCAACTGCTCCAACACTTTCTTCTCCATCAGTGCGTATCGAGGGGATACGAGTGAATAGGCATGATTGAACTTTAACTGCAAAATAATCATCCTTTGCTTTCAGTGACAAGCAAGTTGGTTTAAGAATAGTTTATCATAAAAATGGTAAATTAACTATTGTAGTAAATGGTAAATTAATTATTACTTGGGAGTTACAGGGCTCTAATAGATTACTACTAAACAGCCATTGTGATTAGTTACTTAATGAACATAGCATCCGATTTATTCAAATTGAACTGTCACGAAGACAGTAAGTCATTTAAGAAACAAATTCACGTAGGAAAGTTAAACGTTAAACACCTACAGCCTTTTTTTTATTACTTTCTCGTATACGAAGCATAGGCCTGATTGCACGTTAATTGTAGAGTAATAATTCTTCACTTTCAGAGACCAGCGTGTGGTGATGGTTTTCTGTGTGATAAATGGTTTTAAGTTCGAAAGAGCATTTTCCACTTTATCAGACAACACCATCCTTCATCAGAAACTTCGGAACCGGAGGTCAAATGTACGAGACTCGATTTCACCAAAAGTCAACAGTATACGCAAACCTGGTGTTTTAAAAAGGTACGAGGGAATCTGTCGGTGTGCAGTTGTTCCGCTTGTGTGGAGTGGAAACGAACCCCAGTAGCACAAAGATATTGTACAATATTGTACGATATTGAATAATATTCGCAATATCGTATAATGCTGTACAATACCATATATTATTATATAATATCAATCAATATAGTGCAACATGTTGTGTTACTTGGGAAAAGAGAGAGAGAGAGGTTCGTCATTGTCTTCTGTTCACGGTTCAAAATTACGAGGTCCTTCTGAAAGTCCTTTAAAATGGGCCACTTGTCTAAGTTAAATTAGAAGTAGTTGTGCAACAAAGAATCAAATCGAAAATAAACATGAAGAGATATAGCTATTTTCGCAAAATATTTCAGAAAAATTCTAATGCTGCACTTTCCCAAAACGAATTGCTGCATTATAAGTAATCTGTTGTAAAAAGGAATCAGTTAGTTCAATTTAGCATTGAAAAATATGCACTTTTATTTCTCTTTGTTGTAGTGAATGCGAAATCTAAGAAATGGCCTTCAACCTTTAAACCATCAAAATACTGCGCTCGCTCAGTTTACAGTTATATCCATTGATAGGTAATTTAACTTTTAAGATGTAGGGGAAAAAATAAAAATACCCGAGGGGAAATTTACGTTTTCGAACAAAAGTATTTTTAAGGAACTGCACATTATAAAAATTTTCTTAATCGTTTTAAAAATACCCTTAATTTATTTCATAACCCTTTTGTAAACAAACTAAAAACAGAGGCTATTAAGTTAATTTATTTTTCCTAACGTTACCATCTCCTAAGACTGCGCATCTAATTTGTATCCTCCGGCGGCTTCTTCTGCCTCGAAGCGCGAAGACAAACGATTGTTCGGAGATGGTTATCTTTTTCCCAGGTTATTCATGTTCCTGTTGCAAATCGATCCATCTTGCCGAAATCAGTAGCCAGCCACGCTATTTCAAGAAGAGTATCAGATAGTTTCTTTCACCTTATCATTCTCCTTCGCGCGAACTTGGAAAATATCAAATTTTTGCCTGGGCTACAAAAATACAAAACGCAGTAGAAAAAGATTACCTCGCTATAACGTGATAAAATTGCAAATGCGCATCGATTCCGTCTTTACATTTATGAAACAACGAGCAAATGACAGTCTTCTGTTGAGTTCGAGTTTCGAATTTCATTTCCGTAAATTCTTTCCGAAAGTTCGAGCTGGGGGGTTGGTGTTCGGATTTCATGAGGATGCCGAATCTTTTGTGTAGTTCACGGCAAGATAAAACTCTCGTCATTTATCACTGAACTCCTGCTGCGTTCTTTACGAAGAGGGGCATGTGTATGTATTGCTAGCTTATCTAGACAGTAAGTATATTTTAATGGCCTTTGTATTGCAGGGAAAATACCTCGTATTTCGATTTTACTGATGCGTTTGAAAACTATGTTTATCTAATACTTTAGATGTTTATGGTAGGCGTAATATTAGCAAGCATTTTATATGCTTTCATCTAACTTGTTTCATGCTTGTGTGGCGGAATTTTGTAATCGATTTTTAACCCACCTCCTGATGCGCTAGAATTTTGAAATTTTGTACAGTTGCGTGTTTCCGAAGAGAATGCAATGTTTTAATATTTTCAGAAAATTATTCCTTTAATTTTATTTAGTTTTAATTCAATAAGAGAGGCTCCATCTGGTTTATTTGATAAAAATTAATTTCAAGATTCCATTATAGTAATAAAATATATTACAGTCTAAAATGTAAAGAATATTGAAAATAAAATTAAAAGAAACTAAGAAAACACGCCCTTATTGCTGTTCTAAAACGTAGAAAATATTTAATTAAAAAAACTGGAGTAGGAAGCAAAATTGATGAAAGTTTGAGTATGATACGGAAACTGAGCCGCAACGAATATCAAAATAATAAAAGATTCTAAACATTCATTAAAAATTAAAATATTTCATGAATGTGATTAAAATTCCAATTTATTTAGAGCACTTACAAATCAGCGCTACGCGCTATTACAAACTTTGTGTTGATATCTAGTTTTCAGGAAAAAAAAATATATATAAAGCAAAAAATGCATGTGTCTGTCTATCACAAGTACTCTTCCTAAATGGCGAGGAATGACGATATGAAATTGGCACATGCCGCAGTGGAGTCCATTTCTAGGTCAACTGTACCATTTTCAACTTTCAAAATTTACGAATTCTTAAGACATTTAATTATATAACAAAATTTAAACGAAATTTCGGTGTTTTTACTCTGTTTTTCGCCAATAACTTCTGAAATCATTATGGCAAGGTTTGTATACATCATCTTAAAGAGCAGAAAATTATAATTTAATGATGCCAATTTAATTTTCGAACAACTTTTTCTTTAATTTTAATGAACTTTCCAAAATTAATTTTAAACACAAATTGTAACAATGCTTTTTATTGTTGTCGTTAATATCAAACCAATTTTATTGTTTCATCAAACCATTCACTCTCGTGTTTTTAGCACTCTTAAACATGTACTTAAAGTTGTAATAGGAATATTGACTTCTTAGGACTTCAAAAGAAAGGCAGAATTTTTATTTCCGTTTTTATTTCGTAGCATGCACAGCTTTTAAAATGAAAGCGAAGTAATCCTATAACATTAGTTTAATTACTCTCTCTATGCGATGTTCCGTTTAATTTGTACAAACTTCTAAATGATCCTAATGAATGCGTAAAGTTATTCAAAGTTACTAAGTCTCATTCTTATTGAAGGGAGAGGACCTAAGGAGAAAAGAAGGAAAACTACGCGGTGTTTTTCTGGTTACACACACAAATGCGAAAGGAAGATAGTGGTACTTCCGGTCATGGCAATAAAAAAACCACGATATGAAAGAACTTTTGTTGCCGCCCTAGCATAATGAGGAGGGAAAAATGGAATTCCAAGGGTTGCCAGGTGGTTCAAAGTACGGAGAGAAAAAGTAGAGAGGAGTTTAGCTGATGGCCGAGGGATCAAACGACATGGGAGAGGGCGAACAGAATTGAACAAAAGACGCTGCAGCGATAAACTGTTTAATTAATTTTAAAGTGTTGTAAGTAGATGGATAGACATTTTATTTTTATACGCTGGGTATATCAGTTAGTTATTTTTCGTAGCGTAGTTTTTAAAAACTTTCTTTGTTTTGATCATTTAATAAACACGTGAGATTTTACTTAAGTATGCACCTATCGCTAACAGTAGCAAATAAAGCTTGAGAATTTTTTAATTTTTGGAAAATTTGAAACGTCTTCCTTTATGAAAGAATGCAATGTCAGATACAATTGCAAAAAAATAAAAGTAGAATAAAGTTTTTTTTAAACCTCTTCATATGCAATGGCGCATCTGACTTACAGAATTTTTGATATTTAAATCTTTTATTAAGTAAAAGTAAAAATTCATTTAGGAGACAAAAAACTCGTGGACAAGTTCATTCACCTCATGTGTCCTAGCGCATATTCAAATATATCCAAATAGGAATAATTAAAAAAAGGAAGAATCTATATATATTTAAAAAAAGAGAAAGTCACTCACTGACTCATCACCGAAGTTCCAAAACCACTGGGATTAGAAACTTGGCAGGTTATTGCTTCTTGGGTAGTAGGTGCTCACTAAGAAAGGATTTTCCGAAATTTTAATTAGAACATTAATAGATAATTTTTAACTTTTTCTCGCAATAACTTCGGAGCATATTATTGTACAAAATCTATTTTAACATCTGCTTAACCGCTGAAGGACCTAATAATTTTGGAACCTACTGTATTTAGAATGAAATTATTCGGGTTCTGTCCTAAGCGGTTGAAATTCAAAAATTAGCTTTTCATTTATGCCAATTTCATTTCCATGCAACATTCTGTTTAATTTTGATTAATTTTTGAAAATGTCTCTCCTCTTAGAAATCCTCTTAGCCCGGATAATAAAGTTGGATATTCTAACTTAATCTACTAAGTTAACTAAATTTATAATTATGGATGTATAAATTGTCGTGATTAATATATTATAGGTTTCTTCCAGAATATAGTTAAGTATAATATTTTATATAGAAAAAAATGTTTTTACTTTAAAAGTATTTTTATCCTGAGCAAATAAGGCAACGCGGACGAAGTTTTAGGCATCAGCTAGTAGATTTATAATTATGTTGCTGATTTAAGATGATCTTTGCTTACACTTCATGACTACAGACTAACAAAATTAAGACAAGAAAATAGGGTTTCATTCGGATTAATGAAGTTAACTTTCCATTTGATGAACTCTGTTCACTGTTGACTGCTGTTTTCTTGAAAGTAAATATTTTAGCGTAACGTACACCGATGTTAAATTCTACTTTATTCACCGAACCAACTTATTCGGTTATAGGAGGAATGTAATAAGATTTAATTTATTGAATTTGCCTTCCATTCTAAAATTCCATGAGGACAGTTGGGTGCGAATTCCATTATTTTCAGCTGTGATCTAATAAGGATATCTGGGTCAACTCTACCCACTTTCTAAAATAACCCTACAGCATCCACTCGGAGATGTGACTTAAAAAGTAGTTTCTGAGTAGTATAAAAAAATGTTAGGGTACAGTTTTAGAAATAACTGAATGAATGTCAAATATCTGATGTTTTAAATTTAAAAGTACGTACAGTTGTGGCGATTTGTATCTCTAACTGCCGTGCGAGCTTGCTGGCTTCTCCGGTTAAGCAGAAGTACAACTGATTTGTAAATATTGCAACTTCTTGTTCTAGAGTTTTCTAAAGGTGTTATTTGTATTTGCTGAGAGTTATTAATGTTCGTCTATGTTTGACTTTTCTTTTTTCGAAGTGGATTGATAAGAATTTTGGAATGAATAGGGTATAATAGTCTGTGCAGCTGAAAATCCCATAAAACCCCTTGCATCAATCAATCGTCTGTGTTTATTAGTCTTTGTTTAGTGTTAAGTTTTTGCTTAATAAATGACCTTTTTTACAAAATAACCCTAGTGACTTAACACATTAGAACATGGCTGCACAGTGTTAGGATTCCAAATCGCTGAAAATTGTGACATTATTTCAGCCTCTACGTGATAATAAAATTTGAGTTAATACATGCTTCGTTCATAGTTAATGCAAACCTTTATACACAATAAAATTACGTAAATTGCGCTTCATGACAATTTTAATAATATAACCGATATAATATGTTATGAAATTTAACGCTTATTTCATTCGCTATATCTCTATTTAAAATATCCCAGCTTTGTATGAAGCAGCAGTATTCAGCAGAGTGAAAATTATTTAAGACATTTTTAATGCATAAAAATATCTTAATAATAGATGGTTCTTGAAATAAACAAAGTATTTTTGCTTTAAGCAGAAAATTTTTCTAGAGACTATTTTACGTGATATTGATTCGAAAATCTCTCAATTACTCCCTAAGCGGAAACGCATCTGTCACTGTCAATGATAAATAGTATTAAAATTAACTTCTTTTTAAAAATTCTGTAACACCAAGTAATTAAAAAATTTATTTGTTATTAAACATATTTCGGAAACTGTAAGCTTGCACAAGAATGCTTTCTCTGCCAGATGTTAAAATGCTAAATAGGAAGTTAATTCAAAAAATATTCGTAGTAAAGAAATATTAGGTTTATTTCATGGTTACTGCCTATATGTTAACTGATATCTCTACAACTGTTATTATGATTGATTGGCTAAAAATTGCATGTCTTCAAGATTGATTTTAACCACTTAACTGGTTTGTTCTCTCAACTACCTAATTAGATGACACCTTCTATTTTCGAAAACCTTGCCATTTTAATTCAGTTGAGAACCTTAAGGACAGGTGAAATGTTTATGGATTCCACGTAATTTTTGTATCGAACCATAAAGTCTGAATGATTTTTAGTTTAAAATTGCGATAATTCGATGTCATTGAAACTGTTCTGTGTTTACGTTTGGATTTCCAAAGAACATAAGTGATCTCCAGCAATATTTTTGGTTAATCTGGAGTCTACGGTACCGACTTACTTCGTTCCTTTTAGGATCGCCAACTCTTTGCCGCCAAGAACGGAGACGAGGGAACATTTGTTTTGATTGCGCAATGATGTGTTTAACGAGTGACATGCGAGCATGTGCGGAAATTAATCTTTTCATCGGTGTTTTGCACATCACGCTATATTGAGCCTCGTTTCGATTGGACTGTTTTGTTCATCTCTTCGATGTGATTGGTTGATTCATTCGAATTTCAATAAAAATTCGTTTGGGATTCTTCGGTTTGAATATCGGTTCAGTACTGTGTATGCTATTCTGTGTGTTTCGTTTCTCAATTTATAAACGAAGCTACGAGTATTCCGCTATGCTGAAAGGGAAGCTGCTGATGTTTTTTTAAGTTAAAAAAATTACCCGGTACACGCTTGAAATGCAGCAGGCACTGTGTGTTCATTATCTTCTTTTCAGGTGACGCATGCGCAAGAGAGCAATAAAAAGCGCACTGCACATCCAAAACAGTATTTGGCGACTGCACATGAAATTGCGCCAAGAAAAATTGGCGAGAAATAGGTGCGCACCGTAAATTCCAGGTTCACCATATTTTTTTTTATCTCCAGCGTTTATTCCAATTGAGTTTAGTATAGTCAGATTAATGTTCCGATTTGAAGCCCCGAAATTTTAAACTATGGCACCGATTTCTCCAATTTTCCACGAGGATGTTTGACCCATGACAGACGCAGCGTGTTTGATGCGATGATACTTGACGGATCTTTGATGGTTTGGATATTGGATCCGCTACCCTCCGGCCAGAAACTTAGACTTTGTCACCGAGGTACAGCGAGCGACCCTTTATTTGGTTTGAATTAATAAGCGAAAAACACTCGACGTTGAAAGGACGTTAATTGAAATAAATAAGTTGGTACGCCAAAATTCTTGTTAGCGGCAGTTCATTGTTTATATTCGTCATGGTTTAATCCTTTACGTTCGAAAAGTTAAATAATTATTCAGATGCAGGTTTTAAAGCTCTATTTGTGCGCCAGCAGCTGAAAAATATAATTGCTGTTTCATTTTATTTCTATAAATTGATTCAATGGCATTTTGAAATTTTGCGGTCTTTATAAATATCGAAATATATCAAGAATGTCAAAGTGATCCTCCATTAATAATGTTTAATCGCATTAGACATGGAGCCTCAAAGGGTTAAATTATTGAGAAATGAGATTTGTATCTTCTTTGCCTGCTTTTCTAATGGCGTGTGTAAGTAGCGTGTATTCCTCAGTTAGTATATCCGTTAGATTTTTTAAAAATAATTGAACAAATTTAACACTCTCCTAAAATTTGTTTCTGAATCAAATGATTGAATATCATCCGCCGGATTCTTACTCCTTATAGTTGTTTGTTATTATTTTTGTATTTTTAACTCTTTCACAATTAAAACTTCCCTTAAGTCGTATTTATATATTTCTGAATCAAAATTACTGATGTGTATCTAGCTCCATACGTTTGGGATGTTTCCATTAAAATGACTATAATACAAGATCAGGTTTACAAAACGAAAAAATTAAATTTGATCAAGGAATATTATAAATAAAATTTCATTTATGGAAAAGGAGAGGTATATCAGTTTGTCTTTTGATAAAAAATAACTACAAATTTGTGCCTTTTATCGTGTAAATCTGCCAGTTTTTTTTGTAAATAGTATTTTTCTAACATTTCAATTGAGAAATTTATTTAGCCAAGTTTATTTTGAGAAGTCTCACGGAGGCTGGTATTTTTCAACATTCGCTTCGTAACAGATGTTTGCATGCACAATTAAAAATATCTGCAAGTCGTTGGATCGTTGTTGTCTTAGCATATTAAATTCCTTCGCTTCACTCTGAATTCTGTCGTTTGTGTAAATATATTTTAATCATCAGAAGACGATGACTTTTAGCTAAACTAACTTCAGGCGAGAGACATATTGCATTACGAAAGTTGTATGAGTCAACTTGAATCATAAGCCTTGTATTATTAAGATAAACAGGCATATACGATCACTGTGTATTTTCAAGACGTGATTTGTTTCTTCCAAATATTCATTTGTGCCAAACAATAACTGATATGTTAAATTTGAGAACAATGATTTATTTAAACATTTCTATAATATTAGCTTATTAATGCGAAACTCGTGAGTTTAAACTATATGGATTTATAAATTCGTGGCTAAAAATGGTAGTATTAGGTAATGATGAATGGCATTATAATTTGCATTTTAGTATATATTACTAAAAACCTTTATGCAGGCAAATTAATTCATTTATGCAAAAGAGATTATATATAAATAAATCACGTCGATTAAAAGAAGTGGCCTCATTGTGATAAATAATAATAAATTCAGAAAAATTTGAAATTTCGTAAGAGTAAATTAAAAATTTAAATAAGTCTATCTTAATCTTGCCTTTGGCATATTGTGAATTGATAAATAAAATATTTTAGACCGTTCTCATATTTTCTCTCTATTGACATGAAAATATTCTAATAATTCAAAATCGGCGGACACCTTGTTTTAGAAATCAGAAGGAATATGTTTATGATGATTTTAACTGATAATTCGTGACAATCAATCAGAAAATTTAACCTTCCATCGGGCGAGCGTATGCAGGGGATACTTATATCGTCCATCGTATCACAAATTTATATTGTGTTGTTTTGCAAAAATAAATGTAACTTTCATTTATGTAATTTGTATTTATTAGCTTTGTACTAAACAAAGATTATGTAAATAAAAATTGCTCTTAAATTTATAAAAGAACGATATAGGTATGTAATACGGTGTACGATATAAGTATCTCTTGCATACGCGCGCCCGCTGGAAGATTATATCTTGATTGAATCTCCTGTTTTTACTGCTTATCGCTTACAGAACTTCCAAACAACGGCAGTCACTCTTCCTATGTTACTTGGTAGACAACCACATGTTCATCCTTTTTCTTTTTGAAAATATAATGTCCCCCCCCCATTTGTTTAAACTCTAGTTTTCTTACTATGGCTTCTCCGACTTAACTGTCAATATGTCAGTGATTACCTGATTCATTTTAATTGAATTTTCAATGGAACGAACATGAATTTTATTCTTAATTTATCTTACGAACAATAAGCACCTGTTTGGATCAGCACAGACTGCAAACAGGCTCTTGTGCCAAAAAAAACCAAACAGGATCTTGTGCCACAAACCAAACCGCTGGAAGGTCAAAAATTTTCTGTTCAATTTATTGTACAACAAAACTTATCCATTTAAATTCTTTCATTTTCTTTCGATTTTCTCGGTTTTCTTTCTTCCTGATTTACCTAAAGGTCCTCTTTTAAAGTCTGACCAAAAAGACGGATTTGTGCTAAGCAAAGAAACATTTTTTTATTGCCATCAGCAATAATCTTCTAAAAGGATCCAAAATTGCCTTTTCTTCTGATGTGTATCACTGGTGTTTTGCATTTCGCAATTTTGATACTTCTCAGGTATAATTCCAGAAATTACGAGTAATATCTGGGAAAAGGGCGATATTTACTCTGTCCTAAAAGTCAAAATATGTCACTTTTTAAATTACAACAAGATAACATACACACACGAAAACGTTTGTGACATATTCTCTGAATGGAGTTTTAATGCCTATGTATGTAAACGTTCCAAAATGTAAAAATTTTGTTTTCTAAATTGTGTGGCAACGAGCAGATAATAATAATTGCAACAATTAAAATTTTTTGCAGCAATTTCAATGAACGCGAGAGGGGCCTCGGTGGCCTCAGAGGGTGCAGAGTTTCAGAGGATCAAGAGTTCTAGACCCGATTCCTCCGAAGAATCGCTGTGTATACTGGCTTAGAGCTCGTTACATCTGTCGAGTGTCATACGTCTGTCCTCTGGTGCGGTGAGGAAGTTTGGAAAGAAGGTACCAGTTCATGTTCCTTCTCATCATCTGACAGGAGTTCAGAATTATGAGGTCCGTCCCAAAATAGCCTTCGTGTTGCTTTTAACCGGGACGTAAATATGGCTAAATTAAGCTGAAAAAAGCACTGAAAGCAAATGACAATGTTTATGTAAAAAATATTTGCAAATAGGACCTTATTTTGTACAGGTTTAGTATAGAGAAGAAAATTGAGTTTGTATTTAGTAAAAGTACGTCTTCCCTTTGACGGACTTGATCCAAGATACAAATTTGACGTTTAGAAATAAAGACCATATCCCAAATCTCATCCATCTAGCTTGTTGCGTTTCTGTGCTATCGTGTTTGCATACACACACGGAGAGAGAAATACACGCAGAATTCGTCCTTTTTGGACTCTATTGAATTTAAAATATCGATGAAATTAGGATTTCCTCTTCCAATCAGTACTTAACTGAAAACATTAGTTTCCAATACCTGTCTTCTGAATGTGAAAAAATAACTTGCTGTGTCTTGAATCTTTCCGTTTTTCTTAGTTTCAGAAATCAAACTAATTTTGTTTCACTTTTAAAAAATTCTAATATTGAATAAGGAGTTCAATTAAAACATCAGTTAGATTCCATTCATTCAGATCAACATCTTTATTATATAAAGCCATGAATCATATAAATGCTTTATGTACCCTTTTCATTTCTCTCACGCATTCTGCTGCTTTAACTTGTCTTGCTGTCTTCAGGAATTCTTCTTAATTTTTTAAAAATGGCATTCGAAATAGATTCACGAACACGGCCATTTTTTACTTTTAACATGCAGATACTTCTCTGTTTAAATCGAAAATTTTTTCTTCAATTGTGGAATTCTTTTCCAAAGCAAATTTGTATCAGGACAAAAGATGGCAAACAAAATATTTCAGCCCAAAACGGGCATTCTAGCATTAGCAACCAAAGCATGCGTATGTAAGGATTAGACTATCGGAAACTTCATTTGTTCTTTATAGTTTAAATTCTTATTCAGTCGAAAATTTAAATCGTGATTCGGATTTAAAATCTCGAATCAAACCCAAACTATCTTTTCATTTGTCAAACTAAGCAAACGTCTTTTAAAAGCGCAATGTGGGTTTGGATACGAATTTTAAATCTTTGTTAAGGGGCGATCCAATTTTGGATATTTATTTTAAAATGTCACAGAAATTTATCCTAAAATTATAAAGGCAAATAGTTGCAAACAATATAAGCTTGATTCTAAAACAGTTGGTTTTAATCAAATTTCATAACATAGTTAATTCAAAATTTTCCAACAGGATAAGGTCTTCATCGAAAACATTATTTTAAAAATATTTTTATTATTGTTATCTCAACATCTATATTTATGGGCATTTTACATTAATAAGAGTGTTTTCTTCCTCTTTCTCGCATAATTGCGCAATACTGAGAAATTTGTTTTTAGCCTCCTCTCATAGCGAAGAGAATTGAGTATGCATTTTGGATCTAATTGGTTTACCTATTGCAGAGAAATTGGAAATAGATTTACAGTTTGCATGTCAAGATCGCATTCCCAATTATATTTATTCAGCTCATTGTGTGTTTGAGTTATTTTGTTGGTATGGCCACCGAGAGATAGACAGGCGATGGATTCGACCCAAAATTTGACACAAGTCCACAATTTTACTGCTAAGATTACGATCTTAAATTCATACATCAGCTTATTATGCTTTTGAGTTATGATGTTCCCAGACAAACAGACAAAATTTCAAAAATCCTTTCTTTGGACTCAAAGAAGTTTAAAACGTGGTGATTCGTCAAAAACTGGAGATCTATTACAATATTATAAACCCCATGTCCTTCCTTCGACTTTCTCGTATACTAACACAATGTGGAGCGTTTTGTGCCTCGTAGTATATTGAAGAAATCTTAGTGTGCATTTAGAAGTCCTTATTTCAATCAACTGGTCCAAAATTTGTTACAGATTTTTCCATTTTGTTGACCAAAGGCAAGACGTCATAGCAAATTTCATTTATCTATGTCATTGCGTTTTTGAGATTTCGTGTTCACATACACACGAATATACTAACCGACAAATGGTTAACCTGCTGACGGATTTGGTCTAAAATTTGATGATTCTGATGATAAAAAACTATGCAAAATTTCATCCATCTAATTGGCGTTATCCTGTCCGCGTGCACATGGACGTACCGATAGAGAGATTTTATAGAGAGATTTCGTCCCAAATTTGATAGAAACCCACGATTTTGGTGTAAAGACAACACACCAAATTTCTTTTGTCTAGCTCATTACGTTTTTAGGTATGGTGTACGAAGATAGACAGACTTAATTCCAAAAATATTCATTTTTTCAAATTCAGGGAGGTCTAAAACTTTGAGATTCATCAAAATCTCGAGATCGATTACAGTACTATGTTCACTTCGTATACGAAAAAGTAACAAGAAACAATTTTGAAAACATGCCCAACATCAATGTTTGAACAAAACGAAATCATTAGTATTCTCGTCGTTATTTTATTAGAAACCTAACTAAATAAAACTTTCTTTTCTCTGATGAAAATAGTAAATAGGAAACATAAAAGTTCTTGCGGCGCAATTTCTTCTCAAAGGCAAGCACAAAAAATATTTCTACTGGATTAAAGAATGTTACCCATTTGACAGCCATGAAAAAAAATATTTTCTAACAAACTTCAGTGATGGACACAAGGCATAAAACGAATAAAAGCGAAACGAAAATAAAGAAATAAAAATATTTGTGTAGGACGTTCCGAGAATGGACGTGAATGGTAATTTAATTTTCTCACAGTGGGCAAAAAATAAATAGAAAAATGATGTTCTGACTCTAGTTCTTGTGAATTAATTATGTATTACATGATGTTTTTATACATTGGTTTCAAAAGAAAATACTGCTGAAGAGAATGTGGTTTTAGCTAACGCGATTCATCACAGTAAAGTTTTTTTAGAATGTGATGAGAGACCAAGGCGGGAAAATGTTGCTTTGTAAGACGTGGTAAAAATGCCCCCATTGTAATAACACTTTAAGTGTGCATATTTACCCTTTACGATAAAATATACGAATTTGCTTTTTTGGAATTCATATTTCTTTCCTGTTTCACTTCACGACTAATAACTTTCAGTATTCTTTTTTCTTGTATCACATTTATAATTTTATTATCGACAGATGAAATGTATAATTTCAAATAAAGTTTTTAATTTTAATAATCAAAATGTATTTTTACTTTCTCGCGTACGAAGTGTAGAAGTAGAAAGTAATGTAATCGTCATAAAATTCGAGATTGTGATGAAATTCCAAGTTGTAGATCTCAATGTGTTCGAAAATAACTATTTTGGGATTATGTGTATATCTGTCCGTTGTCAAGTTAATCACCACGTGAATCAAATACGATCCATACCTACTGTCGGTTTCGCGGTGGCTTAGTGGTAAGGTGTCGGCCTCGGAGCTCGAAGAGTTCCAGATTCAGAACCGGATTCCACAGAAGATTTGTCGTGTATTGGTCCTGTTTCTTGTTAAATCGTACGTAAGGTATTAAACTTCCTCCCGCTGGTGTGGAAGTTTTGAGAGGGGGTGCCAGCTCAGGTGTGGTCCTCGTCATCTGACCGCAGCTCAAAATTACAAGGTCCGTCTCAAAACAGCCCTCGTGTTGCTTCAAAACGGGACGTTAATATAACTAAACTAAACCATACCTACTATCTAATCAGATGACCTTCCCTCTACTGTAGTTAAGAGATAGCAGAGAAGGAGTCTTCTAATTACATAGATGGTTCGAAGTTCGCACGTGAATCGTGGCGACTAACGTGTTAAATAGGATAAATAAAGGGGGAAAAACATCAGAAAGCTAGAAGACTGAAATTTTGTGTATGGCTTTTTACAACAAAATTGTAGATTCTGTCCAATCTGGACGAAATCCGTCAAAGAGAAATCTATCTGTTTGACCGTCCGAATGCACGCGAACGCGATAGGTCAACACGCAGCGAGCTAGATATATGAATTTTGGCTTACAGTTTTGTTACTAACAGTTTGGACGAAATCCATCAACGAATTCACTCCTGTCAGTATGTCTATTCGTGTATAACTGAAAAACGCAACAAGATAGATGGATGAATTACAATATGGAGGCTTGCCACCAAAACTGTAGATCAGTGTCAAAGTTTGGATAAGTTCGGTCTGAGGGAAGAGTTAGTTACAAAATGTATACTAAATTATCTTCACTATACGACGAAATTAACCCTCTGACTGCTTATCTCGCGATTTTCACAGGTAATGTGTTTACTTAGTACTTTTATAGCATTGGATCACAATATACTAATAAAGTTCTACATATAAATAACAATTCGCTTGGTTTAACGGTATTTGAACATGTTTGCACACGTTACATCTAAGTAGCGAAAAAAAAAGGCAGTCGGTTAAACACGAAACGCACTGATTTGTGGAATAAGACAATAAAACTCTCCTTCTAGTTAAATTTCTTATTCCGTCAGTAGAACTGTGTATTTGGCAATCTGTCGACGAGAGTGTCTGCTTCTGGTTAATTATTTAAAAGCGAAACTTTATTGTTAGATTGCAATTATGCAATGACATCCTTTTCGGCTTTGCCAGTAATATTTAAATAATTAATATTTTCGCCACTAAAGTTTCTTTCATATCTTGTGGCAACTTTTAACTTCTCAACGGATTTTTAAAAAGTTTTATTGAATTTCTGAATAAATTATTTCCTTTTTGTAATGATTAACTGAATTGCTATTTGCTTTAACCTTTTATGCAATTTTTTAATGGTTCGATGTTTAATAAGTTTTAATCCTTTTTCTTACACCGAATTATATGCTCGACATTTAAACGCCGGAAGCTTTTGGGTGTAATCTGGTCCGGACGTCCCCTGACTGGGAGATTTTCTTTGTGTGAGAGCATTGGCTTGTTTGACACGGTGCAAGAAGGTCGTGCGTTTGCGGGGACCGGGTGCTAGTATTCTTACATTCGGTTCTCGCCCTTGCAGATGCACCGATGATTTGAAAAGAAAAGTACTATAGTTGTAAAATAAAACAACGAGATTCATCTGATTTTTATGTAACAAGATGTCCGTGCTATGACGAGTATTTCAACAACAAAGAGGAGTGAGTAAATTTATCCAGAATAACGGCTACGTATGTTTGATCAAAACACTAAAATAATTTCTAAAAGGCATAAACTAAAACTTCGATAATAATACTTCAGTTATCTCGAAGAAATAGAACTAAAATATGGCAATGATCTGTAAGTAAAGAGTGTTGAGGTTGCCTATTATCCTTTAAAATATTCAAGAATTTTGTCCAATGATAATCATGGACACTCAGCGAATACCAGCCTAATCTTTTGTTCGAGTGCTATATTTCTTCGTGCAATGATGGGAATAAAAGCTAGCTTACTCATCCTACCGATCCTTTTCACAAGAGCTCTCGGAAGTTATATTTTTAAAGCACTTAATGCATTGAAATATGTTTCTTTTTAAAAAAAAAACTCTAAAATTTTATAGAGTAAATTTTCATGAAAGTATGTTTGAATTTTGATAGCGCTTATGTTGTCATTTAAAAATTATAAGAAGGATTTATTGTATGTAATTGTGTATTATTAGAACTGTTTTTCGCCATGTGTATGAGTAGCAATAGTTTTTGTTAATATATTGTATTGTTCTAAATAATCCAGATTAATTCATTTTATTAAAGTTGGCAAATTAATTTATCTTGTTTTGTAAATAAAAGTATATTAGTCAGGAACTCAATCTCTTGTCTTTTTCTATTAGTGCAAAAATGCAATGTATTGTTTATAGGATATACTACCACTATATAGCCTGAAGTTCCAGACTATATAAAAATAAGGTGGGTAATAAATAATAGAGTAAAAAAAATGTGCTAAATCCCACAGATTAATTATTATTCTCTCTTTAATTATTTGCGAGTCATCCCAGGTTAATACAACAATACATTTATCAAACTTAAAAAAAAAAGAAAAAATCAATATACAATACTAGTCCGATACTGAAGCGTACATTCTCTTTCTAAAATCTCCGCGAATGAAACTATAAAATATAAACCAGAAAGTGTAATTTTCGAAGGAATCATTAAACGGCATGCGAATTGCATTAACTCAATGGTAGAAAATATTTACTAATGTGTTATTTTTAAACTATGTAAAATGGCAATGTTTTACTATTTATAATCAAGAAAAGGTGGAAAATAATTTATCAATAAAGTATAAGTCACAAGATAATTACTTTCTTAAGTCATTAGATAATTTTGGAAGTCGTAATTAGATAATTTTTTTTTACTAATTCCATTTTTTATATTACTAATTTTTACAATGCATCTTAGGATACTTACAGTTTTTTTAAAGTCGATGATACATTTTTCTGCAAAAGAGAACTAAACACTCTAATGTAAAGGATAATTTACAACTTTAAATGAGTAATCGTTCTCTCCATAATTTCAAGATAATATGAAAATACATTTTTCTAGATCCTTCTGTTTCAAGTACTGAACTTTAATTTATAACTGAAAACTACTTCTTTACATGATGTATCACAGGATATTATCACATATATTCCCGATTACAGCATTACAAATCACGTTGTAATATAAGTGTCCGACATTGAAAAAAGCCTGGTCTTTTCAAAATCTATGCTTAATGAAGTCATCAAATGTTAATCAGAACTATGTACAATTTTTTAAGTAGGCATTAATGGCATTATACCAGTTGGTAGAAAATACAATGGTAGAAAAATATTTACTGATGGGCTTTATTAAATTAAAATGGTGATCTTTTATTGCTTATAATAAAGATAGACAGTGTATGATTTGTAAATAATGTGACAGTCATAAAATATAATATTACTTTTAGAAATCGAAAATAATTTGCATCATATTCCAGTTTATAAATTTCTGATTTTGTTTCTATTTATCTTAGGGATACTTGTGGACTTTTAAAAGCCGACAGTATATTTTTCCACAAAAGAGAACTAAACTGGCTACAGTACGGATGATTTACAGCTTTAAATGAGTACTTGTTCTCTCCATTGTTTCAAGATAATATTAAAAAAAATATTTTTTTCCCCAGATTCTTCCCCTGGCCTGTTAAAAAAATACTGGACTTTGATTTATTGCTGAAAGCTACTACTTTGAAGTATCATGTGTTCTTTTTTGTGAACAATAATTGCTTTTTATGGTTGATTTAAGGAATTCAGCTTTTTCCTGAGCTGATCAACCATGAAAAGTAGGCTTTCTAGTAAAAATAAAAATCTGTCAGCTATGTATTCAATAAAAGTGATTTCTTTTACGCATTTTTAATAGAAATATAAATCATGTAGAATGTTTTGAAGCTTTTTCCCACTAAAAATTTTTTAAATATAAAACTTCATTATTTTTCAAAGCAAAGAATCCAATATAATTCCCCATAACTTCATACTTATCATTAGTACCATTTTGCTGTTAGTGTTTTTTTAAAAATATTAGCTTGATGTGTGCTAAATAAATATAATCATATCCGAATGCATGGCTGAGATACAAGAATCGGGGAAAGAAGGTTATGTGATCTATATTCTGTCCATGCTCTTAATCAGTATTATTCGAAAACTGCTGAACCGATGTCCGCTATAGCAGCGAATTGCTTGCTATGGTTGGGGTGACTGCTGCAGGAGGGGGGGGGGCTGCTCTTATTTTCATTTAAGCGAAAAATTATTGTGGCCCAGTTTCCCTTGAAAGTCTACTAGGAAGGCAACCTACCCTCATATATTGAAGATAAGTTAGATTTCTATATCAGGTGCTACTAATGTGCTCTTAGCCTTGAAGAACTGAAAATGTCGCAGTTCCCCGTTATCAGTTATCCTTGACTCAAGGACTTGACTGGATATCCGATACCGAGTGGGATTAGTGTCATGAACATCATATCGCATTATGCTATTCCCGTAGACAGAAGTAGTATAAGTCAGTAATCGGGGGTGGGATCGTTATAAAGATATTATATATATATATATATATATATATATATATATATATATATATATATCAAAACCAACATATAAACACAAAATAAAAACTCAAAAACAGTAAAAAAGGACAAAATGGCTAAATAGACAAAAACCAGAAAAAACCAAAAAAATTGAAAAATATCATAGCGAGCCGCTCGTCAGGGAGGGAAGCTCGCTCATGATATTAATTTGTGCTTTCTTCTGCTGACGACAAACGAAATCCGTTAAAATTTGCCATCATCCCCTCTAAAAACACAAAACAAACGAAAATGGAAGAATTTAAAAAGAATCAAATACAAAAATCCGAATACAAATACAAAAAATCCGAATACAAAAATACCTAGAATAAAAAACAGCCGTAACATAAAAAATAATAAAATAAAGCGAAATATGCTTACCATGGCCAGGGAAACGCTACCGCGACCACGAGGAAAAAGAACGCCAAACCAGTTATCGCCGTTGCCAAACAGAGGAAAGAGAAAGAAAAGGAGAAAGAGGCTTTGTCAGTAGCTCTGAAATCACTGCTTGAGATATCGTCGCACAAAGTTCTCGGGAATACCATTATTTAAAAGTTGATCATACAAAAGCTTTAATTGTCTAGATTTTGAAATTTCGTTCGAACAAATAGATCTAATGCGAGAAAATTGAGAGATAATAGTGTTTCTATAAATCTTAATAGAAATATTAGAAGACCAATATGAAAGTCGGTTGACACAAAAATTAAAATCCATTCTTTTGTCAAAGATATCGATACAAAAGTTATTATCAATAAGTTTAATATCCAGATCTAAGAAATCCGCTTCAAACTGATTACAGTTTGTTTGTTTAAGAAGCAAGGCTGAAGGATAAATATTTTGCCACGTAATATTAAATGATCCATGATTAAAAACAATAAGATCATCTACGAATCTGAAAGCCTGAGGATGAAGAAGTAAATAATTCTTCTCAAAATAATGAAGGAAGAGGTTAGCTGTAATAGAAGAAAATGAAGATCCTTGAGGAATGCCATGTGATTGGAGAAAAATACTTTCCCCACTGTAAATAAAATTATTAAATATGCAAAAATTACATAATTTATTCCAATACTCAAAAGAAATATTGAGAATATTTTTGTAATCAAAAAAGTAAGAGTTAAGCACCTCTCGAAGAGTGGCTAGAGGAATGCTTGTAAAAAGATCTTTGAAGTCAAAAGTCTCAATAGAAGAAATACTGTTCTTATTATTGTGAATGAAATCAATAACCGGTTTATTATTGTTAATAATCCAAGTGAAACCTTCTGAACAAATGACATTCAGTAATTTTTTTAACAGATTGAAGAAAATGTAACCAGGTTGCTTCATGTATGAAGAAGTTCCACAAGTGATAAAACGATAAGAAATAGGATTTTTATGAAATTTTGGATTAATAGTAATATAAGGAAAGCAAAAATTGAATTTCTTAATTTTGAAGAATTTATAGAAAGCAAGAATTTTTTTGGATATTGTACTCATATATATATATATATATATATATATATATATATATATATAATATCTGATAAATTCAATTTATCACACACGCACACATAGGCGTTGCAATTCATGTTTCTCACCCATGGGCGTCCAGTCAGTCTAAGAGCGCTTTGCTTTATTTGGCGGCTAAATTATTGTTAGTCCGCACCGCCTGATGAAACATTCAAATGCAAGCCACCGATGGTACGCACTGCCAGATGGGACATCTAAGTTCGAGTCACCGATGGTACTCGCAGGCGTGAACGTGTTAAAAGTTCTTTTTAATGCAACGCAAGTTTTAAAAATAAACGCACTTCTATTTTAAATTTAAAAAAAAAATTCTGTTTCAGTAAATAAATAGCGCGAATATTCATGTTTCCAGAGCCCATAAAGCTGCTGACTTAGCAAAATTCTGGGGCGATTCCCACGCTCCATTTTCCTCTTTGGACTCTTCTGAGAGATTCACGTCGCTTTGCGCGTAATATTTAAGCAATGACCATGGCATGAAATTATTTAAAATCCCTTCTTAAGATTTTAAAATAGTCTTTCATTCATTAAAGAATATTTCAAATAAACAAAAATTTGGATTTTAACGACATTTATTCCGTTAAGCTGTGTCTACACCTCCAACATAATTTATATCTCATTCATATGCATTATATAGCTTTGGTCATGGTTAGCAAATAAAACTGTATAAATTCAATGAGTGCTTTAGCAAAAATTAATGTTTACAAGATTGAATGAAAAAAAGTTTTTATTAACGGTAGATTTCTCTACTAAATACTTATATTTGGGAACAGAAAATCTTTAGAACATGCTTTCCATTTTAATAAAGGAATTATTAAATTCTTACTTTATTATTTCATTCACAATGATTTTGTCTGAAAAAAAACAAACTTTTTATTTTCGTTTTGTGTTGTACGAACATTTTTTATCTACCGCAATGAATGAGTTATATTTTTTCTTTTCTGTCATTTAATCAAAGTATGATGTTTTACGTTTATACGAAAGTTAAGTTTATGATCATCGAGGGAATCCGAGGTTTCTGAACTCTTATAAATAAAGAGACCACCAATATGGTTCGGTGGCAGAGTCTGGGCTTCGGGACAGGAAAGCTGCAGTTACAAAGCACAATTCTGTCAAAGACCCTCCATGTATAAAGATCCTTTGCACATCAACCCTTTGAAGACGAGTGTTTCAAACTCACTCTTGTGGCTTTTAGCTACCGACTGTCACGTCGGCATGACACCAGCTTTAGTGCAATTAGGCTTAACTAGAAAAAGTGCGCCAGCCCTTGGCAGCCACGCTCGTTGGGAAACGCGCGGCCACATCGAACCGCACGTTTTCCGTGCGGTCGTCCTCCAAAGACTCAAATGAATCCTTAGTTAGTCATCCTCCCACTGGTTTGAGGTTGAAGTTTCGAAGTGGGGAATGCCGGCTCAAGTGTCTTCTACGTCATTTGATTTCAATTATAAATTACTAGGTTCTTACGAAAATGTTTCTTTTGTAGCTTCAAAACGGGACGGTAATCTATTATAAATAAACTAATCTAAACCTTTGGAGAAGGAAATTTTTCATAAAATTTGATATAGGTGTCACCGTTCACTCAAAACAACATTATTGAAGGGGATACTTCCTAGCGACATTAAATCTTGATTTCGGAATTACTTTGTGGTCAACTATTTTGTTTCTGGCATACAATATTTGATCTGTCACTTATCATCACATATTTATTCCTCAAATAACGAATTCTAATCTGCTCTCAACATGATCTGAATGCAGAAGAGAGTAAAATATAAAATTTTTGTTCCTCCAATAGTGCTCTTCGAAGCGTCTAAAACGCAAAACGTTCAGAGTTTCCTATACCATTCAGTTTCTACCATTTTTCATTCTATCTTTTAACCTACACTGTTTTCCTTTGCATGTTTAGCTGATATATCGTGATAGAGGGAAAAAGAAAACTGTGATGGTCTGGTGTCAAGCTCGCAGTTTCGGGGTATAAGGATATGGATTCGAGACCCGACTCCTCCGGAGAAAAAAAAAATCGAATATGGGCCTTTGTGGATGTTAAATATGCCGACATAGGTTAAACCTTTTCAAATAACCTAGAGTTGCTTGGTTAAACCTTGTGTCGTTGATTTGGTGTGAAAACTTAGAGAGGGTTTCCTGGTTCTTATCGTCTGACAACAATTGTAAGAAATAGAAGGTCACTGTAAACTGGCTGTAAGGTCTAGATTTCCGGATTGAGGAGTTTCAGGTCCGAAACACGATTCCGACAAAAAGTCAGTTTTGTATGATGGCTTAGTGCAAGCCAAATTCGACATTGAAAGTCAAATGTCCTGCCTCTGGTGTGACGTGCACATTTAGAGACGGGGTACTGGCTAACGTCACCTGATGAAAGTAAAATGTTTGAGATTCATTCCAAAATAGCTTTGTGTTTGTTCAAAACGGAATAATAATGAAACTAAACTTAACTAAGACCACATCTTAAATTTATAACGTCTTTCCCCAAACAACCGTCGTTTAGTCTGAAAACCGACGTAATCTAATTAAACTAAACTGTACTCGGGAAAATGAAGTGAATTCTTAATCAAGAGATTATGCACAATGTGAGTTTGTAAAAGGAAATTAAAACTATCATCAATTCTACAGAACTACCAATTATTTCGTATAAGCGCAGTAGTTACTACGTCAGAAGTTCCTAAAAACGCGACTATACTGTCACAACAATGGCTGACAACACCCTGATATTCAATTAAATTCTCGCATGAATCATTTCTTGGGTCTTGGCACACCGCATCCTGCAAAACTTCGTCTTTCACATCAACCCATACGAAACCGCCCTCCCGTCATTTCTGCTAATTCCACAACAAACTCATCTTGGCCTATGCAGAAATATTCAAATTTTGAGTCAGACATTTCATCCCCGCTTTTCCGAATCGGCAACGTCTTGTCTCTCTGCAGTGATGGCCCATACAGGGGACCGTTGAATTTCCATTTCATAAGATGCAAATGAGCTCCCTAATTCGACGAACCTGGGACGAGTTTCTATAATTTTATTTCGAATTGTGTTGCCTTGTTCGTGATTTAAATTTTGGCATTGCCAGACAGATACAGCGCCTCATCCTGGCGGAAACGGATTAAAGTTGGAAGGACATCAATTTCCAGCTTATGACGCTGCGAGGAGCGTCCGTTTTAACAGGTCTCGTTACAGTCGGTACTTTAATAAGCGTAATATGGAAAGTTGATGTGGACTGAAATCGAGCGCAGCTGTTTCGGCATTGTCGTCGCTGAACTTCAAGCTTTAGTAAATAATTGTTCTCTAACGGGGAAGAGCGGATCTTCATTTCAATTTGGATTGAATGTCGGGCGCTCGGGATAAAGTCTGATTGTTTAGGATCAAGTTTTTGGCATGAGCAGGTCATGACCTGTCTGATTGCATTATTTAGATTAACTTTTAGGTGCATGTTTTTGATTTATTAGGATAGTTTGAAAAATTGCTTAATTTTTTATTCATCCTAGAAGTTTCAACACAATGCTGTGCTGTAAGCGGATTTACGTATTTAATTTTATTCAGCATTGTCACGCTCAGTAATATGATATCTACATAAATTCCTATAGTTACTCGGCCAGGAGATTTTTTTTATTCTCAATAAAAAAGCAATCAATTACAGAATATCAGTATTCAGATACGTATCCTGAAGGAATTACTGTCGCATGAATTTTGTGAACAAACCATAATTTGTTGAAATATAGGGAGAATGTATGTTTTTAATGTATTCATATTCTTTTTCATTATTAAAATTTTAGAATATTAATTCGCATGACTTTGAGTCTGGTGGGGTTGATTGGTGAAGGCAATAGCAACAGGACATCATGTGATGCAATATTTGATTTATAAGAATGTTTATATGGATAAAATTCTGTGACAAAAATGGAAATGGATTGTATAAAAATAGATTTTTGTAATATTATATATTATGAAACAATAACTTATTATTATAATATAAAATTGTTGTGTTTCAAAAATTATTAAGCGAATATGCAATAAATAAGTCTGCTTGTCCATGGATGTGGATAGTAACACAATACGCTAATCGAATTTATTTGCGATTGCAAATAAATCAAGTCCTGACTGATTCTCGTAATTAACATTTTGCTATTGTTCTTAATTATGTTAGTTCAAATTATTAACATTTTTGTTATTTGTTCTTTAAATTATTGCAGATTTTAATTTCTTCTTTACCGTTTTTCTAATCCATTAAAATAATTAGAACATTTTCATTTGTAACTATTGTAATTTTACTACTTTTTCATGCTGATGAATGCTTTTTAGATCATATTTATTTTCAGATAATTGTAGTCGTATATTAGATAAACTTTCCTCTAACATTTCTTATGACATTTATTACAGAATTTGCATAAAGCTTTAGTGCAAAATAAGCAACATTTTCTTTCTTATCTCTATCTCAAGCTTCTTTGTGAGTTGCTTTATAATAGTATCATAATTTTTATTGTCACATTTGTTAAGATATAAAAACGATTAACTTTATTTATCACAATTTTAAAGGCATGTACAAAGGTGTCAGAATCCTACCATAAGTTTGAATCCCAAAATCACCTAATCAAAGATCCCCGTATAAGCGTGATTTGTTTGAGCTTTTATTAAAATATTTAAAATACGTAGCGTTTTTTCCTCACGGAAAATTCAAAAATAGAATGCCTTTAGAACGAGCTTTAGATAATAGACCTCCTAATAAAACAGGGCTGAAAACGAAAATTCAGAAAGTTCAGATGATTTTAGAAACATATTGTAATTTTCAAACGTAATGTGTATATAATAAGCCATCAAACCAAATTCGATAATCATATTAAAAATTCGTATCGATTACTTGTATATTTGTACGAATAATTGGCGATATATTCTTCTATCGATCAATTCAACAATTCTTTCGCGATGATTTCTCTAAGGGTCAGTACTTATTGTTTAAAAAGGCAATACGTTATTATATGGGAAAAATATTTGCTTAATATCTGTGTTTTACTTCTTACATTAAGCTGAACTAAAGAACAAAAGACAATTAACGCCAGGGTTTATTATGAAACTGTAACATTAATGATATCATTCCTGCTGTCTGCCATTCTGATTCTCCTGCATTTCGTAATGTTTATCGTTTGCAACGGAGGTACAACAACGTTACATGACAGTTCGTCCAAAATAACCCTCGCGTAGCTTCAAAACGGTTCTCTGATTACACAAATCTAATAAAATTCTATTTGTTATGTATATTCAATAATTGTATGTTACGTATATACAAGTAGCAAATAATTCTTATAGATTGTACCAACAACCACATTCTACACAAAAATACTCTGTACCATAGAAATCAGTCGCATTCTTAGGATGCTTACTTACCAATTACAATATGTCCAATGATAATATTTTTCTAAAATGGTGCGAATTATTAAGGAATATTTCAGCCCAGTTTTGTAGTTTGAATTACAGTAGACTTGTCGCAGAGTTCTGAGGTAATTAATGGAAAATCGCCCATATAGAAGAAATTGGACATATATAGAGAGACTCAAACAAGTTCACATTAGCACAGTATAAAACCCTTGATGACAGAATCTTATCACTATCATTAGTCTCTATTTAAAAATTTCAGGTTCACAATGTTCCATTCGTCAACTTTGAAAAGAGAGAAATATTAAATGGAACTTATTCATGTTAACGATTGTAACGTTTACACACTCATTAGGATGATTTAAAAATTTCTGAAATTAAATGAAACATCGCATAGCGAAGGTAATTAACATCATTGGATTGTAGTGTAAACATATTGAAAGAGATCATGCTACGAAATAAAAGAAGAATTAAATATTCTGCCTTTCTGTTAATAATCAAAGAAAGCAATTTTTATCATAACTTTAATAATGGTAATAATACAGGCATAAAGAATTTGATAAAACAATAAACGTGTTTGAATTTAATTACAACAATAGAAAGAATTGTTAAAACTTGTGTTTGAAATAAATTTCAAAATGTTTATTAAAATTGGGGGGGGGGGCCGTATGCGAAGATTCAGTTGAAATTTTACTTCCGGCGATCAAGCTGGTCGTCGAAGGCGGCTAGTAGGCAACATCAATAATATTATCATCTAAAAACGAAATATTTATTTTTGTAATTAGATTTTCAAATTAAGATTCCAATGATTTTATTTCATATTAACATTTTCAAAATATTCATTAACGACTTAACATACGAGCAAATATTATAACTAATACATCTTAATTATAAATCATTCTAACGTAAATTTTCCAGATTCCTTAATGATTCTAACCCTTCTTATCATTTTAAAGTTTTTTGTGTATCGAATTCAAGATGATGTACAGGTTTTTCAAATTCAACAGGCTTCGGAGCTCTCTAATGGAGAATTTCTTAAAATGTCTTTTAGGAAAAGAACATTTCACGGATCGTTAGGTAATTTTGAAATGTGAAACGATAAATCACTTTTATTCCTATCAAAATTGAATTCCACCCGCATTTACTTTGAGGAAAATGATTTCCCCAGTTACTGACAAGTTACAGAAATTACCTTACCAATTTTTAAAAATTACACTTTGTCGGTGAATCTGGTGTGTGTAATACTATTTTAAGCATTTTTCATTTTCACAAAAATGCTTCCCGCGTGTTTCCCGCCTAAATGCGTGCGGCACGAACAAATATACAGCGCTAATTAAATTTTCAAGATAACTTTCGAATGTGCGCTCGAGTATGTATCGTTTGCGAAAAACGAATATTAAATATTTGAATATTTCGCATTCCATTTTGAGTAAAATATTTTTCTAATTAGAACGCCGATGTCGCTCATATTTCAATCATTTGGGAGGTTTGGAATTCCAGAAGTGAAAAGCATAATTAAATTAAGTTTTCGCATTTTCTTTAATGCAGCGCATGGTTGAGAAGGTGGAAATAACCGTTTAATACAGTTTTAAAGCGATATCATTAACAATTTCGTTCAAATGACTTCTTTATTTTTTTTCGGAAGCGTTTAATATTTAATTGAATCTTTCAGAGCGGAAGAAAGTTATCAGCTTTGTCGTTTCTGAGCGAAGGAAGACATTGTGTAAAAATGTTAGTTTTGTATTAATGTCCCCATCGGGAAATGAAATTAGATTAAATATTTATAAGAATCGAGAATTATTTGAAAAAAAATGTTATTTTATAACACGGATTCTTAATCTGTTTCAATATTTATTTTGGAAGAAAAAAACACATCATATATTGATATTAACTTTGCAGTAATGAGATGTAAGGAGACGGGTTTGTTTTGACGGATGTTAATCTTACGTTTATTCTAATGGGACACAGTGGACTCGAGTTTTTATGAATCCTCACCAAAGAGCTCGCGTAAAAGAAAATTCGTAAATGGAAATACCATAAATTAATATCAGGATTTATTATATCCTAATGACCAGTTAGTTCACAAAAAACATATCTTACTCGAAAGCTCATAAATCGACTGTAATTGGCATAGGATAATATCTTCTTTGCTTTTTGCAGTAATATTTGAACGTTAATATGTTACGTTTTTGTTACTTTAGCATGATGGGTACAGCACTAATGCTGTTGTGGCCTGTTAGTAAGTTCTTGGCTTCGGAACCGAGGATTCCAGGTTAGAAACCAGATTCCACCAATGTATTATATCCTAATGACTAGTTAGTTCGTAAAAGAACATAAGTTAGTTGAAAGTTCATAAATCGGATGTATTTGGTTTAGAATAAAAACTTGTTTGCTTTCTGCAGAAATATTCGAATGTTAATATACACTGTGTTTTTGCTACTTTAGCATGATGGACACAGCAATGAGGTTGTTGAGGCCTGTTGGTAAATTCTCAGCTTCACGACCGAGGATTCCAGGTTAGAAACCCGATTACGTCGTGTATGCGGGTTTGGTGTATGTAAAATCTGACGTAGATAAACCTCCTGCTAGTATGATGAAGATATTGGAGGTGGGTCGTTAAGGTTTTGTGTTCATCATCTGAACACGATTCAAAACTACATGATAAATATAATAGTCCTCATGTTGCTTCAAAAAGGGATGTTAATATAATTCAATTTGTCGTAGCATGGACAAATTTTAATCTGTCTAAATAATTCAACACAAATCACTATCGTCACTACCGTTTCGTACTAAATAAAATAAGTTCAACTGCTGGATTTGTTCTATGTTTTAAAACAATGACCATAAACATGATGAAATACTGATATTCGAAAAAGATTTAATTTTTTTTACTATTTCGGCAATGTTATTTCATTATGGACTTGAATTGGGTATAATTTCTGTATAATTTATTTTAAAATATTGTAATGTTCTGAAACTTTAAAAGCAACTTGATGAAAAGGCTGAAATTATGAAAAGTTTGATTTGTTTCCCCTTGATAATGCTGTATTTGAAGTTCCTATACAAACGAATTGCTATTGCTGAAATCGGTCAAAGAAACCAATAGAAATGCGTAGTGTATTTCATTCACTTAAAGCTAGCCATTCTGTATATGGTTTATAAGTATATATGTAAAAAATCTCGTCAAAACGGATCCGATAGCGCTCTTGTGAGAACTCTGTTAAAAACTGAGGGAGTAGAACTAATTGAAAAATGAATCAGAAACAAACTTTGCCATCACTTTGTTCCTCCCATGACACCATAGTGGTGATTATAGATAATGCCATTTTTATCGGTTATTGTCAAAGCGATATTTGACTGGTGGCAAATTTAAGGTCTTTGGGTTTTTGCTGATATTCGATAAAAATGAATCTTGCTTCTTTGAAATAACGACGTTATTGTTCCAAATTATTGTCATCACCAGCGTTTCTTTATCTGAGAAAAATGTCATAATTATTAATTAATTAATTTATTTATTTATTTTGCATTACCTTTGCAAATTAATTGAGATGATAAATGAAATCGACCCAAGATTGTTTACTTCTTTCCGATATTGATTCAAAATCGAGCCCCTATACTGAAGAGAAAAATATTTTGGTATATTTTGTGGTACGGAAAAATAAGATTCAACCAAGAATCGAATCGGATCGGCTTTCATAACTGGCTGCGTATGTTTGTAGTTAGGGCTGGTTTTTCGGAGTGATGCAGTCTGAAAATTTGAATATTGCTTAATATCGATTAAAAAATGAATCGCCACAACCGATTTAAATTTTCTATAAAAATGGATATTAATTTCTGAAGGCAGCACTGAATTTAGCCTCTGAAATAAATAAAAAAATGAAGTAATGCGGGTAAAAAAAGTCGGGCAACTTTGCTCTAAAGTTTAAAGTTGTGAGACACTGGTAATACGTACGAGCAAACACAATAAAAGAACAACCGAATTTAATTATTAAATGCTATTTTACTCTGGATGTGACCGCAACATGGTCAAATGAGACCTTCCGTTATTCATGTCGATAAATTATATGGCTGGGCACATGTTAGCCCTTTATGTCACGGTCTTGCATATCTGCAACAAACCCAAAAGGCTCTTTCTTTTCCACAGTAAGCTCTTCAAGTCGATTTCAATGGTTGTTGAATTACTGCCACATTGTAGTTAACACAATATGCTCATATATTTCCCAACAGATGGTGATACTGAGGTGGTTTTTAAAAATAAAGTTTCAGTTGACACTTAAACATTTTTACGAGGTTGTTCCTGAAACTTCTGGAGAATTTAGTGAAGTTAAAAAGAGTGGGAACAACCATTTATGAGAAATGTGGTAAAGGTCTTTGTTAAAACAAATAAACACTGAAATTTTGACTTTTTGATACCATTTTGCGTTATGTTACAAACATTAAAAAAAACTTTTTTTGTGAATATTTTTTTTATTTTAACGTGATAAATTTTTTAAATTATTTTTTCCATACTTACAATGATGTATTCTAAAGTCTGAGTCATTTTTTTCCAAATCGAAGTTGTTGAGACATAAAGGGTTTAGACATGAAGACCTTGTTTAACCCTTTGCACTCTTATGTCGAGTCAGACTCGACATTCTGAATGATGAATGTTTTTCACATTCTAGTTGGATAGCGCTTATTATAAAAATCATATAATGGCAAAAACACACAGATTAATATTTAGGAATTGTAACAAATTAACCACAATATATTTTAAGCTGCCAAAAGAGGTAAATCAATCCTTACTGTCACACGTATATATAATTCTGAATCTTATTATCTTTTGGAGCGCAAAGGGTTAAATTTCACTAGTTTATTTAATTTCTTCAAAATAATATAGTATTTTAGGTTGAAAACTTCATGTAGTAACTCGTTTATTTTCATTCTTAGTTTTGCAAATAAATATTGTACAAAAACTTTACGAATTATCTTTTCAGTTTAATCTTATCTAATTTTCTACTATGAAGAATATTCCACGTTAGTTCTGAAATTTTGACAACGTACTTTTGTGTTTAATTCAATTATTGCTTTTGCTTATTTTTAAGATGGTTAAAGTGAGCAATTTATGTTTAAAACACTTTGATTGCCTGAAATGTTCTGATAAATATCTAAATCCATTAGCTAGTCTTACATAAAAAAAGAAAATTAAAAGGAGAGCACAGGTTTAAGCTTTCTACTTCTTCCTTATTTTACAGAGAAACGGAAATTAAATTACCTTAAAAGTGTCTGCAAAACACTTTTCCTTAGCGGCTGTCTATTAAATTGGACAGACCTATGTTTAATGTCACGAATGACTGATGCATTCAAGGAGAAGTATGTTTACCTTAATCTAATTAGTTCGATGTGTGGTTTACTGAAATTTAAATGGTGTTATTTAACCAAATTCCATTTACTCTCAATTTTCAATAAATTTGTGCATATTTTCGATGTGTAAATGGTTAGGATTCGCCAGAATTTGAAATGTATAATTTTGTTTTATTAAAGCTGGCTACATATTTTGGAAAGCATTAAATTTTTATGATTAGACTCCTTTATTTATTTTACTTTTTTAGATTTAATGAATGTCAGATGCGAAAATAGAGTAACTTATAATTTATTAGAATGTAATGCATAAACTTTAAAAATAAATGCGTAAATCTAACTGTTATCTTTGAGATTAAAGCACAATTTTAATAAAAAATAGAGATATTTGTTATTGAAATGATTTAGTATAATTGCATTGAAATATTTTCATTAAAATAATTTTTCGTTCATTTTATCAATGATTAATTGTTTCCAGTATTCATAAAACATCTGTTTATTGCAGAATTTTAAATTACTCTTTATTAATTTTGCCGTATAAATTCATTTTAGAAAATACTTAAACACATGAATTCAGAAGTCTATTTGTTCTAGACCTCTTTTAAAAGCTGCGATGACTATTTGTTAAAACAATTTCTGATTTAATAATTTGGTTTTACATTATTAAAATTTGCTATCGCAAGGCACAATTTCAGGAATACTTTATTAAATTATGCAAAAATACGTAAACAATATTTGGCGTATTCATTTACCATTTCGGAACAAAATCTATTTGAAATTGCTATGATGTTGACTATAGCCTTTTCGTTACAAACAGAGTTATGCGGACAAATGTTTTTGATTATTAGTCTTCTGTGTAGTAGCGAAACTATTTATATTTATTTGGAAAAATAATTTCAAAGAGCATATTTTGAGATAAAGATTTGAAAATGAAACATTGTAGTTACACTAAATGTGAAGTTGCACAAAAATGATTTCCAAAGAAAGAAAATCTAAATTTCAGTATTTGTTATTCCAAATTATAATTTTGTTAATTATGGACAAATATTTAACAGATTTCTTTTTTCCTCATTTACCTCTCGTATGTATTCGCGTTTTTCAACATAATAAGTGAAAATATTTTATCGATATTTGCTAAGCAGTCATGGACTTGTTCCTGATAACTAATTCATCTCTGACTGGAACTATTTAGAACTATGGTATAAGGAGATTTTAAAAACAGAACATTTTTTTTTCTTTTTGTGAAGTAATTAAACTTTCTTCATATATACCTTTGCGATGATATAAAACTTACCAACTATTTTCTGAACGAATTAAAATTCTTAAAGAATTTATGCTAAAGACCTGTGCTAACGGTTTTCAGAATTTTTTTAAATAGTACTAGTCGTTTTTGGCGACCAGCTGTTCGCCTGTAATATTAATAGTCTGTGTCTATGTTAGCAACTTAGTGAAATAAATTGGCGGTTGTAGAGGCTAAGGGACTATATATCTGGAAAATGGAGGGTGGTGGGCGACCATTAATGACATATCTAGACGTCACATACTTTGAGATGAAAAAAATTGTCGCATTTGGTCCAGTGGTTGGGGCTGGGAAACTGTCTTATGGTTCTTCCCCATAGAGAATGTACAGTGGAGTAGTGTTTTTTCGAATTCTCTCGAAAATAGAGGGTGGTAGTGGGCAGACGACATTGCTGACATATCTAGGCTTCATAAGCTTTCACATAAAATAAAAATTGCCGAAAGAGGCACAGTAGTTTGGGCTGGGGGACTGTCTGAATATTTTTCTCCGTAGCTATAATGTACAGTAGGGAGTATCACGTAATTTTTTTTTTTTTGAAATTCAAAATTTCAAGTCGATAAAAAGTGTCATTATGATCACACACTTACCAAAAAACGTTTAGTCAGTAAGAGTGTCAATTCTCATGATTTTAATCACATGGCAAGCATAATTGAGCTTGTCATAGAACATCTAGCTGCACGTTGTCTTACACTTTGGAGTTACTTCAGACCCTTATATTTTCTGTAAGGTGCGAAAAGGATTCGAAAATTAAGATGACATGGATATTTCATGTCTATAATGTGAATTTGCTTGTATTTTAGTATGTAAAATATGGAAAGGGAAAGTATGTTT
>BGPR01000764.1:64943-89841 GCA_013235015.1 Araneus ventricosus
AAAAAAAAAATCATTTTTTGAATTGTGTACAGTCGCGGAAAAAAAAACGAACCACTCAGAGTTATTCTGCCGTCATGCATTATATAGTAATACAAAGGATGCAGATTTTCAGGAAATAACGTCTACTAAGAGATTCCATGTCGGCAAATTTCATAAGAGGTCATTTACATATTTATAATTGCACTAACTTTAAAATTTCCTATTGCAACGAATATTTTTGTCAATAAATTTCAAAACTACATCAAAATTTATGCTTGGTTACCAGATTTCATCATTCTAGCTTAATGTGTGAAAGTATAAGCAAATGAAATTTTCAGTTTCTAATGTTAAAGTAAAATTTTGAATTTTTATTGATATCTTGAGAAATAATATAGATATTGACATATAATTTTTTTTGTAATAGTATGAAGTATTCTACATTTTCTGCACTTATAATTTTGATCTTACAATAATTTTGAGTGAATGGAATATTTTACCAACTATGCTGCTTAAATTTTTTGAATAATAACACTTAAAAATTTTATCAGTAATCGATACATTTTACGCTTATGCAAAATTTCAACTTATTCGTAATAAAGTTTCTAAGTTATTTTAAATTGTCTATTTTCGCCGTGAAACGACGCACTTCGGGGTCATCACATATTACGAAAACATTTTCATTATTAAATACAATTTTTGCACCACTTTATTTTAAAAGTTGAAATATATAAATAATTAGCTATTTATATATATACTTTAAAATTTTATAAATAAAAGTGGTGTAATATTTCATTAAAATCATTAAAGCAGAGAACTTCGCTATTTGAAAGTGGAGACGACCCTTTTTACTATGAGAACACAAAACGTCGAATAACTTCCGATCTTTTCATGTTATATTTACCAAAATTAATATCGTGGAACATTTTTTCAAGAGAATTTTATTTATGGCATCAGAAAAGGGCGTTGCGATTGAAAATTTTGAAGTTAGTGCACATTTAAATATGTAGATGACCCCTTATGGAAATGTTAACCCTAAAATCTTTTAGTTAAAAATCTTTAATCGTTTAGTTTGTTATTGCCAGTAAGATGGCATCTTTTGCTTCTGTATATGATTAAAGACGGCAAAATAATGTTGGGTGGTTTATTTTTTTTCGCGACTGCACGTCTGTCTGTTTGTGAACAACGCAAGAATCGAGAAGCATCACATTTAGCAGGCTGTTTCATAACCAGAATTATTGATGTCTATCAAATTTTGTTTCAAAACGATCTTCGGGTTGACTTGCCGCCGGTTTCTCAGTTGGTGTGATCGCGAATGCCATAACTTAAAACGTAGCACACAGACCCATGAATTTCAGTATGCGATCTTTCCTCCAAATTTGTTGATTAGTGCCAAATTTTGGGCCAAATCAGTGGCGACTCGTAAGCTCAGAAACAAGCAGTGCAGTAAAAGTTATATAGACCTAAGATGTAGTTAATTTTCTGCTGATTATTTTCGTATATAGTGATGTTATACTAAAGATTGATAATTTTTGAGTTGTAAGCAAAAAACTGGGTGAAAAAAATTTTCATGTTTTTTGGTTATGACTAAAATTCTAACAATAATCCCAAAAAACATAAGGAAGCAAAAAATTACAACTCCTCCAGAATTGGATTTAAAAAAACTACTTAACGACTGAACTACTGAGAAAAAGCGAAAAATAAAAGCCAAATGAGGAAGTCACGCCAAGCGAGAGCTGGGGAAAATGCAGCTCAAATTAATACAATTTCAAGCGGAGAAAGAGTTGCTTTTCTTCCTCTTCGCTTTGCTTATTGTATTAATTTCAGATCCTCAGAAGGGCAAAACTTGCTGCAGGTCTGATCCGTCTCTCTCTCTCTCTCTCTCAATTTTTGATTGATTTCCATCCTCCTTTTACGTTTTTTTTTTTTTTTTAACTTTTTTGCCATTTTCCTTGATCTCTGAATTCTTAAAGTGGAAAAGTAAGCCAATTAGAATAAAAACGAATATACAGTCTTTTAAAATAATTCCAGGGGGGACTGCAGCTCTTATGGATGAGCCACCACTGATCAAATAGTTCTACGGAAAGAAGTATTGTTCGAAAATGTCTGCTCGATACTCTTCAATGTGAGACAAAGATTAAAAAAACGCGCCATTTTCAGAAAGAATACGAGAACGTCAAGGAATGAGCATTCCAGCTTATTTCAGACTGTCATCATTTCAATAGTAGAATGGAAATGCATTCAGAGTGAATTTCATATTGCTATTTTTTCTAATTGAAGATTATTATTCTATTAAAATTTATCGTTTGACTTTAATAGTTATTAAGATAGAAGTTCACGTGCAACAGTAACGTCTGGAAAAAAACGTAGCAAACTAATTAATTAAACTCAGAGTTCATATATTAAACTAACATTTCAAATAAATTCATAATTTTATCTTTTTTATATTCTAGCCAGTTTTTCACTAATTTTAAAATAAATTCTTTCGCTAATTGTAAATTATAGATTTTTACTTCGGAAAAATTTCTGATGGTAGGAAATGAAATGATAAACGTATAAATATTAGTTTACGTTCATCAGAGTTGAGATGAGATATTTTAAAGCTTTAATTAAAAAGCGATAATATGAAAATTAGTTTAAAGATTCATAATATTCTGTCTAACTTATTTCCAGATTCATAATATTCTGTCTAACTTGTTTGCAGATTCATAATATTCTGTAACTAATGTTTGTTTCACCCCACTGAAATGATATGAAAAGTAGCAAACTTCATGAACTGTACTTAAAAATCTACAACAGCTAGTCTGAATTAAATTTTCAAAATGCCTATGCCGTGTTATTTGGTGGCGTTACGAACTGTCGCATTTAATAAAAGCTTCAACGAAGAAGAAGTACTCTGACACTAGTACGCAATAAATCATCCGATTCAATCAAGACATGTAGCTGTACTACTATAAGATCTAAAATGAAAAAAATAAAACGGGATTACCCTGATAACGTGCCAGATGATTTCTTTATCCTGTCCTAAATAACATGGATATTTTACTTTGTTCGTATTGTTTTGGAAAGAGTTTATTCCATTGTATTGCCGCCTTTATTTTGCAACTATACAGAAAATACTTATAATATGTTTCACGTAATTGTTGTGAAAAATCGAATTTTGCATGGTTACTTATATATGTTACAAATATAATGAAATATCAATAACTCTCTAGATACCAGGATTCACGCCTGGTCTCTTTTAATTACCACCAGTTGTTTTATTATGCACATTTTTCTACAGGGTGGTAATAAATTATTGGAAATATTTCAAAATTTAATTAAACAAACCTATAATGTAGCAACTTTGTTTTTTATAAATGAGAGAGTAGTTCGAAAAGTTTCTTTGAGATATGTAACGCGCTCCGGCGCTCTAAATCTGTTGCAGTAAGAGATTCCCAATGCAAGTTTCAAAATGGCTACCTTGCATCACACGATACGTCTCTGGTTCCACGTAAGCAGATCAATTGTTTCAGCGCAAAGATATTTTCGCTTATAGTATCGAAATCGTCGGTCTCCAGGTAAAAACTCCGTTAAGCGTTGTTATGAGCAACCAAGGAGCGAAAGTCTCCCTCACTCGTTCACCAACTTCGTCTGAGACCGATGGTCGTCCATCATCTTTCCTACGATGCACATTAATTGTTCCTTTCAATTGCTCATACCAACGCTTGACTGTCAATTTCGATACTCCAGGCTAAAACATCTTTGAACTGTTACAATTAATTTGCTTCTGTGGAACCAGACACATGCCAGAAGTTACTTCTGTTGCACGATAGCCATTTTGACACTTGCGTTGGGAATCTCCCTTTGCAGCAGATTTAGTGCGTTGTAACGGCGCGTTACTTATACTGAAAAAAAAATCTTTTTGAGTTACTCTCTCATTTAAAAAAATGAAGTTGCTGCGTTATAGGGTTTTTGTATTAATATTTGAAATCGATTCGATAAGTTATGACCACCCTGCAGAATGGTTATAATTTTTTCAACTGACAGAGCCTCCTTCCCAAATGTAGGCAACTAATGATCGCTTCTTTTGTATTACATTCTTTCAGAACACCACTTTTTCCATTTCTAACTTTCAAGCATTATCGGGCTTTGGAAATGTAAGTATTCGATCGTATGCATACTTTTATATATTTTTCCATTGCTATGGCCAACTTTTCGGAAGTTTGCAACATTGTAAACTGATAGAATGACATTCATTAATCTCTCACATATGTAAACTTTTATAGACTAACAGCTTTTATGGATATTTGCATTTCTTGTTCTTGCTTCTTACTTCATTATCCAGTTGTTTCTTCAACATCTCAAGTAATGTGTTCCTGCATCTTGTATACCTGACAATATCTAAAATGTTTGTCAAAGTCGCTTAGCTATTATTATCATTAGTTATTTTGCACATGAACTATTTTTGTCATCCTCTTTGGTAGGTTCTACTAAAAATGGAGAGCTACTATCTCAAAATATGTTTCGCTTATTACGCTATTTTTAGTCTACATCAGACGCATTCACTACAAATGGGAGCTGTCATAACTTTGGTTCATTACCGCCATAATGATATTTGACTCGAAATGTGGCGTTGGATTGGTAAAGAAAATTATTATAAGAAATATTTTCTTTTTTTGGAATTCTGCATGTAGTAAGTTCAGTTTCAACGCACGGTAAAGTCGTATTCCCTACTGTATGGATTTTTAAAAATATTTTGCTCGAAATGTAAACAAAAACAATAAATTTACGTTAAGCAGAATGTAATTATTTTAGTTTCTAGATTGAATTTCTAATATTTTCAGCTCTTATATGAAACTGCATTAATTCTTCAAACTAAAACTTAAGATCTGAGATTTTTCTCCTAATTCAAATTGTTTAAAATAATTTGTTTATTTTTTCAGAATCTGAATATATATTTATATATATATATATATAAATATAATATGTATATATAATTAAATATTTCATTTCATCAAAACGTGTTATATTTTAAATATATACAAATATTAATCTAGAAATTAAAATTAAATCAAATAATCCTATCAATAATTATACGAATGAAATACAAAAGATAGTTTGATTAACGACTATTACACTATGATAAAGGACAACCTAGAAATGGAATTCCAAAATTCAAATGCTTATCAGCCTTGGGAACTGATATGTCGCATTAATCTAGATTTCTGGCGCCAACCCTCTGCGAAAGCCAATTGTTGCTCTCTCTCTCACAATGATTTCAACCCCTGGAGAAACGTCACTGCGCTTTAATTGAGAGAGAGAGAGAGTATAAATCGTAAAATAAAACGCAATTAAAGCACAATGACGTTTCTTCAGGGGTTGAAATCATTGTGAATTGCTAAAATATGAAAAGTTTCACATCTTTTCGAATTTGATATTATTCATTATATATATATATATATATATATATAGCGAGCTTCCCTTCCTGACGAGCGGCTCGCTATGATATTTTTCCATTTTTTGGTTTTTCTGGTTTTTGTCTATTTAGCCATTTTGTCCTTTTTTACTGTTTTTGGGTTTTATTTTGTGTTTATATGTTGGTTTTGATATATATATATATATATGTGTGTGTAATGATATGAAAGATCATTCAAAATAAGCAGGTCGTAGTCGATTTAATTTCTTTTTATTCCACATAAAGACGAAAATGCGGGTTGATTTCCAGGTAAATATAGAGGATTTTAAATATTCGAAGGATGATTCATTTTGATCGAAGCCGTGACCATTGTTCAGAAAGTGCGCTTAAAAGCAGCACATCTGGCAAAGTGGATCATATGGTTACAAAAGAGAAAGATTATTGGCGCCAAGCCTTTCTATACTACTGAGACACGGGAAAATCCCCGAACGCTTTAGAGCGGTTGAATCTGGATATCAGCGGGTTACAGTGACAGTTATTCGTATACTAGAGCTTAAGTAGAAATAATTTTATGAATTAAAATTTAAGGAGCGTTATTAAAAAATAAAAAAATACCAAATTTTTACATATATATAAAGTATAAATCATAAAATGAAAACGCAGTTAGAGCACAATGACGATTCGTCAGGGGATGAAATCATTGTGAACTGCTAAAATATAAAGGGTTTGACATTTTCTTGCTTCATTTCAATTAGCAATACCATCTACCCAGAAGAACTCAAACTAATTAGAACCAGTAACAATCAAGATCTAGCAATTTTTCCAGATTTATGTTTAGACTACTAAAAAGACTTAAAAATTGACATCCACGACAAGAGAAACAAATTCAAATTTAATGTTAATAAACATATTTTTTGGGACTGTAATATCGCGTATAAAATCTACAAAAACACAATTATCAATCAACTTATAAGAATCAATAAAATATTCAATAACATTAATTCTGCCAAAAAGCAAATTATGAACTTAAGAAATAGCCCCAACATTAATAAAATTCCCTCCCCACTTTATGAACCTCTGATTAATGGATTTAAGATGTAAGTAAAGGATTGCTTATCAGAGCGATGTCGGCGCGAAGTATAATCTTCGCAGAAGGGTCACTCAAGTCGATAAGGTCTGATATTTTACCTCGAAAACGCATCTTTTAGACATTTTTAACTGGTTTTACATATTCTACTGATTTCTTTCATTATTTCTCTACGCTTTCTATCGTTATTGTTCTTCTATTTAATCTTCATCGTTCCCAACATACTACATTTACCTGGCAACAGCCAAAGTTAGACGCTAAACTTGTAACTCGATATCCCGTAAACATCCCTTCAATGCCGGTCACCGCCGTAACCCTCCGCAGCCGCCGTAACTTCAGTTTCGGGCCTTTTGGTACGTAAAATTTATTCTTACTTTGCTCTAGCTTTTCATCACATCATACTTTTGTTTTTAATTATTCAAAATTCCTATCTCTGCCTTTGGTTTAACATTAGGGATGAAAATCAGTGTTTTAGCCTTTACGGCGTCATTGAATGCAAGAAAATATCAAACTCTTTATATTTTAGCAGTTCACAATGATTTCATCCCCTGACGAATCATCACTGTGCTCTTAACTGCGTTTTCGTTTTACGATTTATACTTTATCTACCACAGCGCTCTTGGAATTGCAGCTTTTAGCGCATTCATTATACTGGTGTTAAATCTTAAATGAATCCTGCAGGTTAACAACTACCCAAAGGCACTTCGGAATGTTTGTTCAAAACATCTCTAGCAATTTTGACGTAATTCAGCAAGCATGTTTCTCATTGTTCAACTTAAAATACGGTAATGGTATATGAGCACTAACTCACTTCCTTCTAGATTGGGTGAAGGTGAGTCTCTGAAAGGCATTTAAAAGATGGTTTAGTTTAGTTTAGTTATATTAACGTCCCGTTTTGAAGCAACACGAGGGCTATTTATTTAAAAGATGGACTGATTAGAATGAAGTTTTATGTCTAAAGTACCTGAAAAGAAAGATGCCCTCCAAATGGTTTTAACAATGTAACAAAAATATGAAAAGTCGTATATTACAGAGAGGCTATAATTAAAGCATAGGCATTTAGAGCTCAATTACAAGGAATGTATTGGGTAAAACGCAACACCATTTTGCATAAATACTATTTGGATCATAGGGTATCGAATTTTAAAAAAAAGGACAAAAGAAATATAGTTTACATTTCCAGCACCAAGGGAAAAATTGGGGCTGTAGGCCGATTTCCTGCAGTAAAATAGACATAAAAACTAAGAAAGTGAAAGCGTTATTTGATGAACTATAATTTATGATTAATTTTAACTCGGAAATGATTTTTTAACATAAGGTATTTTATAAGATTTACAATTGGTCTTTTGCAGGAAACTTGTGTAAATGTGAATCATGCAAATTTTTGTTCGCCTGATCTTATTTCTTGTAATTTTGGTTGTTAGTCATTGAAAAAGGCTTGTGTAATTTGTAAATATAAATAATTTAGCTGATATAAAGGACTGTACAACACTGCACTTCCTTCAGATTGATAGAAACATGCTGCATTCTGAGTCGATAGTGTCATTATCAGAATCACCATGGTAAAATGTGTGCAATGATAGGATATTGAACGCATTTTGTAAATTAAATTATGAAGTGTGAAAGAAGTAAAAATGAGAAAAAACCCTCTGATTTGCACTATCAATAAGGGAATTGCAAAAGGATAAAAATTCATATAAATTTTAAAAATGGAATGTATCCGCTAAAGAAACATTTATGTATTAAAATGTTAAAAAACTTTTAGTCAATAATATAAAACATTCCTTATTTCTATGACTATTTTGAAGCACCAAAACTGCCTGAAGCAACATTTCCCCCTGGGGCCGAAAATAGGAACTTATTTACTTTTGTTTTGTAAATCGATTACCCATGGACTAAATAGTATGTTAACGAAATGGTAATTTTTCCAATTCAATTCTTTTCAATTAAGCTCTTAAACTTATTATAGCCTTAAACTAATTATACTTTAATTATAGCCACCCTGCACGTAATCAAATGAATGAAAATTATTATATTCTTAATTTGTGAATTATTTTATAAGTATTTGAGCAATATTACGTTAATAAAATAATATTAAGTAGCCACCTTCAGTCTCCAGCTAGCTGCTCTCATGTAATATTAATAGCCGGTGTAGTCCAGTCAACGAAGGCCAAAAATGGATATAGTTTTGAAATTTGGTACAGTTGTTGGTGTGTTGGGGGTAGTTCTTTAAACGACATACTAAATGTCCCCGCAAGTGGGAGGTGTGCAGGGGGTACGGGGGTTCAAAAGGTTTTTTTCAGTTTTTCTTAAATATCTCGAAAAGTTTGGGGTCTAGCAAAAGCACTTATTTACAAAATTAAACTACATTAAATTTCTTAGAAAAATAGTCTTGGCTTTTTCATGTAGCATCAATCGATTAGAAGATAGAAGGGGAAGAAAAAGTGAATATCTCTAAAACTCCTTATTGTAATTGTAAAATCAATTAAAATTGCTGAAGCAACAACCTTCAGAAAATGCCTATATAATATACATATGCCTCATGCCCATATAGTAATTATACAAGTGTAGTATCGCATATGTTGAGCGTAGTGGTGGTGTGGCGACAAACCTATTTCATGAACAATTGTGCTCACCTCTTCCCCTCACATCTGCACCCCTCTACAAGATCCCTTCTACTCATAATCCAGTCAACGAAGGAAAAATTGGAAAAAATAAATAGTGTAGTTTTGAAATTTGGCACTGCCTGTGGTGGGGCAGAGGGGGGTTAAAGGGGTGCCCTGTATTAATAAATGGCCTCTAAAGTTTCTGCTATAAACATGACTAGTTAACATTTTGTCAACTGAATTAGGAGGAATTAGGAGCTGAAACAAAACATAACATGCATTTCAGTCCATTTCCTGCCATTGTTTAGTCTATACATCCCATGTAGGATATGAGCATGTGAAACAACTGTTCTAAGCATACGATCACCCGACATCGGACCTACGATTTCTCTAGCCTTGGCATACAGAGGTTGATCGAATATCACCAAGAAAATCTTGGAACTTTGCTGTAGATTATTTTCAGCATCATATTTCAGAGCGGTGTATAACGTGTTGGCTTCGCTAGGTGATGAATTTCTGAATGGCAGAGGTCTTACAGCGCTTTTATCGGTACATATTGATTGACAAACAAGTTGCGTGAAACTCTTCCATTCTGCATTCCTGCCACTTTGGGAATGTTTTCACGTGAGTATAGGCATTTAGCAAACATCCACAATATATCTACGAGGCAAGGTGCAAATATTTTGGAAGGAATAGGATTTAGGATGTTGAAGTCCTAAATAACAATTTGCTGCAATGCGCTGGTCTTCACGTTCTCAGACGTTAGCAGTTCTAGAACGTCTAGTTTGCCTACTTCTCCAGCAGTGGGAACTGGCATCAGCCTTTTGATACTGTCTGCAGGAGGGATAGCATTAGATGGTGTAATGCACTTGATACCTCGCATATTGTGGAAAGTATTCAAACCATCGACTCGAACGATTCTTTTTCATGCTTTTTTTCGTTAATCGACTTCGAAATATACCAGGTGTCGTTTAAGACTTTTTCACTCACATCATGAAAGCATACAACAATTTTTCGTCTACTTACAGTGCTGAAAACAATACGGCCTCTGTAGTTTGCCTTCATCTTTTGTCTGACTCTTGCTGGTACTGATTTCTCTCCAGAAATCTGTTCCATCAACTCATCTACAAAGTACTGGCAATCATCCTTTTCATCAAAATAACTGTAAATCTCCTCCATTACATCTGAAACTACTTGATCCTCAGAACGACAACTCGTTTCAATGCACTTCAAGCCCCTAATTGCTTCTCCGGCATTTTGCAACTAATGAGTTTTCTGACACAAATCGCATGTGTGTACCGGGACTAAGGGTTGTTGACCAGATGTTGAAAAATAGATGTGGATGTGAAATGTTGCGAGCTTTTATGTCAGACCCGGCATAGATATGTAGATTAAAAATTACATTGTCTAAATACAGAAAAGTCAGGCTAATCCAGGCCCGCTTACTGGACATATTCTTAATCCGGACGGAATTGTTTTTGAAAAAGCAGGATATACTAATTTTAGTGAGAGGTGAGTACGAAAATAATAATGCGCGCATCCTGTTACTGAGCAATGTTATGAAGCTGTAGGAAAAGTTGTTTGTATTTATGAAACAAGCTTTGATTTTTATAATTTTACCCATCTAAAACTTGTATTACGTGCATTTTAAGACAAATTCCGTTTAATTCGGACTTTCGGTGATGAGGACGAGGTCTGGTCCCATCTAGTCCAAATAACCGGGACTCTACTGTACACAAATTTGGAAATTCTCAAAGAGAAATAAAAGTTGTAAACGTAAAAGGGAGAAGAGCGTAACTAAGTAGAAGGAGTCTTGTGAAGCGGATGTGAGGGGAGGGGGAAACCTGCTCGTTAAATAGGTTTGGCACCCCCTCACGTTCAGCATGTACAATACTATCCTTGTATAATTATTGTATAGGCATTAGGTTTTTCTGAAGGTTGTTGCTTAGGTAATTTTAATTGATTTTACCATAAGGAATTCTAGAAATATTCACTTTTTCATCCCCTTCTATCTCCTAAACTATTGATGCTAGATGAAAAAGATAGGACTATTTTTATAGACAATTTAATGTAATTTTTTGTAGTTAAGTATTTTTTGCTAGACCCCATAGTTTTCGAAATATTTAAGAAAAATTGAAAAATCCTCCATTGAACCCCCCTGTACCTCCCGCACCTCCCACCGGCGGGGACTTTTAGTATGCCGTTAAGGGCAACCAACAACTGTGCCAACTTTCAATGCACTTTCATGCACCATTTTTTTCCTATTTTTCCTTCGTTGAATGGAATAGTAGCTAGGCTTACTACTGGGTTAAATAAATTGGTGAATTGGAGGTTGTAGAGGCTTAGGGACCCTGTAAAAGTTTTATTTCGTGATATATCTCAAAAATGGAGTGTAGTTGGAGGCCAGCGACCACTGATGGCATATGAATATGTTATAAGCTTTCATAGGAAATAAAATTTATCAAAATCGGTCCAGTGGTTGGGGCTGGGGGACTGGTCCTCTTGTTTTGCCAATTATTTTAAATATAGAGATAAATATTGTTTTAATTGTAAACACAATAGTCCCCGCAAGGGTTTGATAACAGAAAAAATAGCGCAACGCCAGGTACTTTGCTATCTTTCAATGAAGACGAAATCAGTTACAAATGCAACTTTAAAACATTTTCACGCGCACAGAAGTCATATCTGTGACAAGAATATGTTCTACTTGATAAATTTATGTCCAGAAAGAATAGCTTCAAGGCGTTGTAAAAATAATTCATTGTTCTTTTTCGAGAATGGCAGAGGTTCTTCTTCCTTGCTTAGCGATACTGGAAATCGAATATTTCCTCTGGAACATGCAGTAAAAATCGTCTGAAATTACAAATATGATTCTGGACAAAGGCAGCAAAAATTTATGAATTGTTTTTTTTTTTGCTATTTAACACGTTCACGTCGGCGCGTACCACCGGTGGCTCGCACTAATATATCACATCAGGCGGCGCTTACCACCAACAATTTAGCTCGTTGAGTATCTAGACAAAATTTCCATATATTTGAAAATTAAAATATTGAAAATTAAACTTTCATTAATTTAAAAAGTATTATTTTATTTCAACTCAGTATTATTCTAATATAATAAATTCGATAACTTATATAATTCCATAACTTATATAATAAATTCGATATTATAAACATAACACTTCAATATTATAAACATAACACTTCAATATTATAAACATAACACTTCAATATTATAAACATAACACTTCAATATTATAAACATAATTGTTTATTTATTTCTATGCAATTTTTCAAAACATATGAAACAAAACGTTGGCAAAAACATGACAGCAATAGTTGTAAAAAAATAAAGAGCAGGAAAGGTTATCATTGCGGTAAATTTCATTTTTCACTTTATTTCGGTGCCGTTCCATAAAGCAAAGCGCTCTTAGAGTAGCCGCCCTTGTGAAAGAAACATGAATTGTGCAGCGCCGGCGTGAACGTGTTAAACACATTTTTCCTTCATTAAAAATGATATCAAAGATGGTTTCTGTTTTGAAGATCGCATTGCATCAATTAAGCATCTAGTTTTAATTTAATAACTATACAAATTGTTCTAATTAACTTCCTGGTGATTAATAATTTATAGTAAAAATATTAAACTACCTGATAATGGCATGCTTTTACGATTAACGGCACAGTTTATAGATAACTAGCAATACGCGCACGGCATTGCCCGTGCTACCTTGACTTCTTTCACTTGCTAGCTTGACTTCAATGAAATTAAAAAAAAAAAACGCCCACAATGACATGAAAATGTTTTTAAAACAGAATAAAAACAAAAGATACGCATTATTGAATTTAGGAATACAGTACCGAGTACGTTAATCCAAAACAATATTAATAAATGCGACAAACTAACATGCGAAAGATGGGATAATATAGCATGCGAAATATGAGAGACAAAGAAACATTTTAAGACACTGCCGAAAATAATTTTATCGAAGTCATACAGTAAATGTATCTTCTTCGATAAGAACACGATAGTATATGACGTCACCTCCCGCGAGGAAGGTCACTCACCAGCCAATGAGATTGTGGGAATGTTAACTCGCTCAGGAGAATGTCTCGCTGAGAAAACTGGCTTTCAAAAAAACTGTTTGAACTGATCAGGGAACAATTAATTAAAAAAAACGGAGAAAGGTATTTTAACGGTTCTTGTTTTAAATCCGACAGAAACGTTTGAGTTATAAGTTGAAAAAATGAAAATTACAGTGTTGTTAGAACGTCAGATGAGAGAATTTAAAGAAATCTTTAAAAAATTAAAGCAAAAGTGACTATTATTTAAAAAATTCTCAAAATTCAGTAAATTATGTTGGAAATTCAAAACAAACTTCATTAGAAAGAAAATTGTTTGTTCTATCCGATGGTGTATGGAGTGTTTTTCAACGATAATTAAAAAAGATACTACTATCATAAACGTGCCAAAAATGACCCAAAACATTAAACAAAAAAATTTTATAAATTAAATTTTAAAATTCTGGCTTCGAGGTGCATTGAGTCACCATTACGACGCACTTACAGCCAAATATCATGGCTGTAAGTGCGATAGATTCGTCTGGACACACACACACACGTGCACGCACACTCATTTTATAAGTATAGATATTAAATGCATGAAAGTACAAAGATTCTATTTTTCGAATTAAAATCGATGATGATCATTATAAGTAGTTTTATTCAACATGATAATAAGAGAAATATTGACATATGATATAAAGTATCGATTCATATTTCTTGAAAGGGATTTTCATGTTGTGATTTCTTTAATTTGAAGAATTATATAAGCGATTTAATAATTCTTTTATAGATGCGTAAGTAATATCCTCAAATGCGTTTTCTGTTTTACAAAATTAGAACTTCGAAAAATAAGTTAAAAAATTATGAAAATAGGCATTAATAAAACCTTAAAATAAAACATAAAAAAGCAAAATAGAACAAAAAATACATTTACAATGAAAGCAAAATGGAATAAAATTGTAAAAGAACCAAAATGGCGATTCTCCTCAGAGGCCACACGCCATTGTAGCTCTAAAGCAGGACAAAAATTTTCTGAATAAAGGAAAGACTATTAGTCAAAATTATTCCTTTATGTGGCCTGAATTTTTGTCCAACCCCTGAAAATAGGATAAAAGGAAAAAAGAAAAAACATAACAGATACCTGTACAACAGAATCAAAAATGAGACAAATAAAAAAGTAATCCTCTTTCAAAAACAGACGCTCTAAAAAAGTGAGGCCGATAACATCAAGAAGCAAGCTCGTAGCGCCATCTATGTAGAAGAATTCAAACTATTCTCCAGAAAAACAAAGATTCTTAAAACTGTTTTTTGGAAATTTATTGACTTCTGGGAAACAACCAGGATATCCGTTATCTTTTAATATATTTTTTAAATTATTTAAAGCTTTAATAAAAGTATATTGGTTATTACAAATATTTTTAATCCTATTAATTTGAGAAAATATAGAATTTCTTAAAATTTTAAACTGAAGACATGTATGAAAATTGCAGAGTGTAATAGCTTTGAACTTAAAATCTTTACGTTTATCATAAACTCCGAAAGAGACTCCTGAATTTATAATTTTAATTTCCAGATCCAAAAAATTACATTTGTCCACTTCATTATTAGTTTTATTTAATTTAAGCTCCTCTGGATAGCAGTTAAGAATGGAATTAACATTATCATAATTAAATAATAAAAGGTCATCAATAAAACGGAATCCGAAAACAAGTTCATTCTTAATTATTTCTCTCTAATATGAATGAAGAAATAAATTAGCCAATGCACTGGAGAAGCAACAACCCATAGGAATTCCAAGAACTTGTTTATAGTAGTTAATTCCATTAAATAAATAATTCTCACAAATATTAGCTCTGCAAATTTCTAACCATTTATATTTATCAATTAAATCAGTATTTAGGTACAGATACGGTACACGGGTAATTTAAATATTGTTAAAATCCATATCTCTTAGAGATATTATGAAAAAGGGAACTAAATTTAGGCTTAGAAAAAAAGTTGGTCCTATTAGGATTGTTAATTCCATCAATTGTGACTTAAATATTTTTATTGCAAAAGTTGCCAGAAAATATCATTGGCCCATTGAGGGATTTGGAGAATGGAAACAGCGCATCTTAAAAGAAGTAAAGAATAGAATTTATAATAATGATTGTAGGGATATTAATAGAGGCATTTTCTTCAACAAGCATCTTAAAAAAGAAATTGAGGATTTAAAAAGTAAATTCATTATTACTACCGTTGATAAGGCAGGAAATAATTTTTGCATAATGTGTAAATCACACTTCAAGGACATTATTCTTAATTAATATAATTCAAATAAAACATATAAACTTATCAAATTTGGCAAAAAAGAACTTGATAAAAGGATTTTAGCACTTGCTAAAAAAATTAAAATTAAAACCAATAATTTAAATTATCCATACCTTTTCCCCACTATAAAATTTCATAAAAATCCATTAAATTTCAGATTTGTCACTTGTGGTACTGGCTGCTATTATTATTATTATTACTTTGGTAAATTATTCTTCAAATTTCTTAAAATTATTCTTAACAAAATAAAAGAAGAAGAGAACTTTATCATTGACAATAATACTAAAGTTTTGAATTTCATCAAGGAAAATAAAATTTATAATATTTTTACATTTGATTTTGAAAGTCTCTTTACTAGTCTCCCACACAATAAATTAATTGAAGTTTGCTCAAATGTATATGATCTGTACCTAAATACTGATTTAATTGATAAATATAAATGGTTAGAAATTTGCAGAGCTAATATTTGTGAGAATTATTTATTTAATGGAATTAACTACTATAAACAAGTTCTTGGAATTCCTATGGGTTGTTGCTTCTCCAGTGCATTGGCTAATTTATTTCTTCATTCATTTGAGAGAGAATTAATTAAGAATGAACTTGTTTTCGGATTCCGTTTTATTGATGACCTTTTATTATTTAATTATGATAATGTTAATTCCATTCTTAACTGCTATCCAGAGGAGCTTAAATTAAATAAAACTAATAATGAAGTGGACAAATGTAATTTTTTGGATCTGGAAATTAAAATTATAAATTCAGGAGTCTCTTTCGGAGTTTATGATAAACGTAAAGATTTTAAGTTCAAAGCTATTACACTCTGCAATTTTCATACATGTCTTCAGTTTAAAATTTTAAGAAATTCTATATTTTCTCAAATTAATAGGATTAAAAATATTTGTAATAACCAATATACTTTTATTAAAGCTTTAAATAATTTAAAAAATATATTAAAAGATAACGGATATCCTGGTTGTTTCCCAGAAGTCAATAAATTTCCAAAAAACAGTTTTAAGAATCTTTGTTTTTCTGGAGAATAGTTTGAATTCTTCTACATAGATGGCGCTACGAGCTTGCTTCTTGATGTTATCGGCCTCACTTTTTTAGAGCGTCTGTTTTTGAAAGAGGATTACTTTTTTATTTGTCTCATTTTTGATTCTGTTGTACAGGTATCTGTTATGTTTTTTCTTTTTTCCTTTTATCCTATTTTCAGGGGTTGGACAAAAATTCAGGCCACATAAAGGAATAATTTTGACTAATAGTCTTTCCTTTATTCAGAAAATTTTTGTCCTGCTTTAGAGCTACAATGGCGTGTGGCCTCTGAGGAGAATCGCCATTTTGGTTCTTTTACAATTTTATTCCATTTTGCTTTCATTGTAAATGTATTTTTTGTTCTATTTTGCTTTTTTATGTTTTATTTTAAGGTTTTATTAATGCCTATTTTTATAATTTTTTAACTTATTTTTCGAAGTTCTAATTTTGTAAAACAGAAAACGCATTTGAGGATATTACTTACGCATCTATAAAAGAATTCTAATAATTCTAAAAGAAAGTTCTAATTTTGTTTTTCGTGTATTCTATCAGAAGCAGCTGCATATGCGCCTTTCTGTATAATGCATTAGAATTTTAATTAATTTTTAATTCAAGTTCTATTAATTTTTAATTTAATTTTCGTTAATTTTATCAATTTTTACTGCTTTTTCTGTTTTACATAAGACATTTTTTGTTAAACGACGTTCAATAGATTATTATCAATCGTATCTATCGTAATATTTGCGATCAAATAAACAAAAACTTTTGATTAAAGCTTTCTTTAAATAAACAAATAAATATCAGAATCCTAGATTTAAAAAAAAATCATTAAATAAACTTAAATTTGAGAATTCCTTAGATTCTAAGAAAAAATTTAATCGAAAATGACTATTCGCAAAAGTATATCAAAGCATATTTAAATTATGTTTCAAATTTATTTGCATACATTAACTTGTCTTTCATATTGTAGACGCATTTATTTTTCATCTGTTACAATAAAAAAATGTCAGAGTATGAATTGCTGTTATTCAGATTCCAAATTCGCAGCCACTTTTTTCATTTTCTTGAATTCAAATATATTTTCATTGCTTATATATGCCTTTTCTCATGTATTTAAAATTAGTTTTACGGTTCTATTCACTTTTTACAGTTTTTGTTTGATATCGTTTTTGCAAATGCATAAAAGATTGTAGATTTGGAACATCTAAAATCGGTAATACTTTAAATGAAATTCTTAGAAAATACATAGGAGAGAAACGAATTATATCTTTTCTTTTTGTATTTATTCCGCTTTATAAGTTTTTAATCTCTTAAGCAAATAGTTACATTCCAATATTTTTAATTTATCGGACATTCAGTTTTCTTGCAAACTACGAAAGAAATTTTCACGTTCGTAAATTCAAAAGATATTTCCTTTTTTATTTTTATTTGAAAGCGAATAATATAATGGAAAAATACAAATTACAAAAATATCCTAGTTCTAAAAATGTTTTCGTGAAAAAAGTAACTTCGAGTAGAAATTTAATTCATTTTTTTGGAAGTCAGCTATTTCCAATTTCCAAGAAACGGCTTTTACCCTCAAATACCGTTCTGTTAGTGTCGTAAAGTTTATAAAAAATAATCCGTTGAATGAATTGAAAGGTAGTGGCGCTGAATTCTCGGATAAGAAATTTTTCGCATTAATTTTAATCTAAAAAAACCATGCAGAGAATAAGAAATAAAGTATTTGAATTTCTTCGGATTTTCTCTTTTTCAGGAAAGAAAATATCAGAACCGCACAGGTCATGCTTTGCAACACAGTGGTGTACATTTTCTTAAAAGTCGTGAAAAAAATCGAACTTTAAAAATCAGAGTAAATTATCTTTTAGACGTGGAAATGGGTGCTCAATTATTTGCACTTCATTTCAAAAGATTCTCCAAATTTCATTCTAGCTCCTTTTTCGGATTATATTGATAAACGGTAACTGTGGAACTCGGTGTTTATTTTTCCCTACAAATACAGTCAGAATAAAGTAGCATCTGACATCACATGCAAAGCGATACAGTGAACAGATAGATCAAAACACTTTGATGGTACACGCTTTTATTTACTTGACTTGTTTCACCTTTGTAAATTCCATGCTTCTAAATATGGAATTTTGTAACCGATTTTTTACTCATTACTGTATGGGCTTGAGTTTAATTTAGTTTCGTTAGATTATTATTCCGTTTTGAAGCAACACGAGAGCTTTTTTGGGACGGACCTCGTAATGTTAAACCGCAGTCAGATGACGAGGACGACACCTGAGCTGGCAACACCCCTCTCCAAACTTCCGCACCACATCAGCGGGAGGACATTTGACACCCTACGTATGATTTAGCGTGCAACAGGCCCAATTTACGACAGGTCTTCTGTGGATTCGGGTTTCGAACTTGGAGCACTGTGGCCCCGAAGCCAAGATCTTACCAATAGGCCACCGGCGTCCCGGGATTGAGTTCTGAAATTCAGAGAAGGTGTACGTTTCTGGAGACTACTATATTCTAATATTTAGGAATTTAATTAATCAGTTAATTTAGGTTAGTTTTGAGTTAATACTAGAGGCTCCGTATGGGGCCGTTCAAATATTACGTAAGCATGTTTTTGGTATTTTTTGACCCCCCTTCCCCCCTTGTCTGCAAAAATTAGCAAATCGCAAACCCCCCTCTTATAATTACGTAAGCATACTGCAACCCCCCGTTCTTTTTTTTTTTTACAAAACGTATAGCAGTAATAATCTAATTTAAAAAAATTTAGGACTTAATTCAAATAAAAAACTCTAACTCGCGGCTTAAAATGGAAAAAAATGTAAGTTTAATTTACTTACAATTTCAAGTTTAAGCTTACAAAAATCAAGTTTAATTTTCTTTTTCAAAATTTAACTTTTTTTTCAAATTTAATTTTTTTGAATTAAATTATTTGTGCAAGTTACAAGAGATTTTCGGAAATAAAGTGATTTTAATGTCTTACGTAAGCATCACTCATACTCCCCCTCCCCCCTTGTCAGCAAAAATAAGCAAATCGCAAACCCCCCTCCCCCCCCCTTGGGTGCTTACGTAATATTTGAACGGCCCCTATGGTAGTAAACTTGTTAAAACTTTCTTACTATATTCCATAATAATAATGATAATTTCCGAAAGAGGACTCTACTGGCCATTGCGGTGTCGGAGTTGAAGTTTAGTGTTTGCTGGCAGTCATTTCGTCACGTTTTCGATTTACGAGAATTGCTGTCAACGGAATCTGTATGGACGACTTTTCTGTTTTGTTTTTTTTGAGTTCACAGAACTTTCGAACCCAGGATCTACTTCCGTTTTCCGCTAACCGTCTGAGTTAATTAATCGCCAAATCCATTTGGATACTGTTTCGGAATTTAACCCCCACTAATTATCTAAATCATTCGGTTAAAAATTAACCTCTAAACAAGCTTTAGATGTCGCCGAAAAGAGCGATCACGAGCAATTATGGCAGACTTTCCACAAAATGAGGCTCTTATTTTACGTAAACGTTGAGATTCACAGCAATAGGAACATCAAATTTAATATTTTCAAAGCATCCTTAAACCATAAACTCTTTTTTTAAACATTAATTAGAATCTTCAAACAGAATTTTGAATATTCTCATTGACGAAGCATTATACCAGAAGTCGGTCGGTGTAGAGGAAAATCTACATTACCCCAAATAAACAAAACAGAAAACTCGTCCGTAGATTTAAAATAAGCCATGAATATAACGAAAGAAGTAACTGAAATACTGGAATATATAAACAAATGCGAATATTTTGTTGGTAAATGTTTGCAGATATAAGGGGATAAAATGACGTGCGCATGTGCGGAAAAACATAGCCTTGTGTTTGACGATCCTTCTTCATAATGAAAACAAGAAGCATTTTTGATAAGAAAAAGCAATCAAAGAGAATAAAAGTGTTCGATTTATTTGATGATGTTTTTTGCACCGATAATTGTGGGTAGAAATGTTTGACTTGTTAAAAAAGAAAGTCTCGAGCAAATTAATTGCTGCTAAAATTACGGGTTTTTTTTAAAAAAAAGAAAGCTTATTTCTTTTCCATTTATTCGAACAGTATTTTTAAAAACAATGCTGATTAAAATCGACTATTTCCATAAATTGTAAAAATATTTTACTTTGGATATTTATTTTTCGAGCAATTAGGAGATATGAACAAATGACGCAGGAGTGTCTGCATGAAAGATGTATTGGAATTTCCAGAGGAAAAGAAAATTGTTATTAAAATCTTTTTCTTGTTTTTCAAAGAAATAATTGGAGGAAAATAAAACTGCGGTTTGGATGGTTCGTTTGTTGCTGCCATTAAAAAATTTGTACAAATGCTACATTATTTATTTTTACATAAAAATGATTATTTCTAAAAAAATAATAAATATATCTTTCTTATTGAAAATTGTTTTCTTGTTTTCTTCACAATGGAATAGGACCGTGGTAGCTAATTGGTAAGGTCTCGGCTTCGGAGCTGGAGGACTCCCGGTTCGAAATCCTATTCCACTGAAAATCCGCCATGTAGGCCATAGTCCACGCTAAATCTGTCGTGGGTCAAACTTACTCCCGCTTGTGTGGTGAGGAAGTTGTTATCTGACCACAGTTCAAAATTACCAGGTCCGTCCAAAATATCCCTCGAGTTGCCTCAAAATGAGACATTAATATAACTAAACTAAACGTCACGATGAAATACTTAATAGAATCATAGTTTTTATTGTAAGCCAGCATCACCTTACTTTCGGTAAAAGTCTGATTATGTCGACATAAAACTTTTCTTTTTTACTTACAGTTTATATTTACTAAATTAAATGGATTTTCAAAGATATGCGGGAAAATCTTAAGTGATAGGTTGATGAAAATATTTGATGAAAATAGATGTGTGTGCTTTTATATACATCTATGACTGTCATCTCGCTCTCATTATAATTATAATTTGCATGTTATTTATTTATAAAAATATTTATGAATACAGATTTATGGCAACAATAAATGTAAACCGTTATTATGAATATTAAATGTGCATATTGCTGTCCTCAGTTACACTATTAGTGATGTTTCAAGCTGAGAGTCTTTTGTTTTTCTCATATGCGAGGTGGCGTCACGCGTTTGGAATCAAAATTTGATTAAATTAATCCATTAACTGATAATTAGGTTCTGATAATATTAAAATATTGCGTCGTCATCGATAACCCATAAGTTTTGAAAAATTCAAAACTTATTTAACGTAAGGAAGTGAGTGAAAAATAAATTACAAAATTCCATCTCAGCAAACATGAAAGAAGTCAACTGAAATAAGAAAGCATAATAACATTGTGCAGTATCTAAATAATTCGCATGCTCTGCAGAAGTATTGATTAATTATATCCATGACGCCATGTTAAGTAAGAGAGTGTAATTATAAATTTCTATTCTGCAGCAAACATCGACAATTAGTCGTAACAATTGACAGATAATTTGCTTACAACGGCATTCCAAAATCGGCATTATTTGATAATTCAGATAAAGTGAATCTTTGACCATCTACTGTCTTTTTGTCACTTCATTGGTTTTTCTTCCTTCCCCATGTCAATTTATAAATTATTTGATTTTGAATGAGTAATAAAATTTTCTCTAAAATGAATAACTTTTTCATTGATGATGATTTCAGTCATGATTTTTATCTAATCCGATACCTAAATGAACAAATAGCCGAATAATAAAATATAAATAATTTGCTTATTAAATCAATTTATTTATTTTAAAATCTCAGTAGTAAGTCTTAACATTCGCTCTTTAAGATTTTTTTGTAGTTCACGTTTCAGGCATTTTTCTGGTTCTGTGTTTTTAACCTCAGTGGACAATTAATCTCGTCGACATTAGCGACAGCACAATTAATCAAGCACAGCTGCCCTTTCGTGCTATTTTAAGCCTGATATCCTTCTCATAAGAATCATTGATCTGAATAATTCCATGGTTTGCTGCCAAATTTAGTTGTTTTTTTTATTCTAATAGACAAACTGTCATTTACAACACGTTGTGTCAGTAACGTTTCGAATTGAGTATTTTCACGCGTGCAATTTTGGGTTATTAATCATTGTACACCAAGAGCAAATCTGAAAGATATTTTCTGTTTGAGTGTATCACAGATGAGCGGAAAGAAAACCAAACCATTCGCTTAGCCTTATAAAATGGTTCTTAACGGAATAGAGGATTTGCTATTTGAGTCTGGCGTTATCTCAAACATCTGCAGAAAGCGCATGCGTTCAGGCCTTCGGTTACCGACGACCTGAATTTCAAAGGTTTGTGCCGAAAGCTATTGAATTTCCAGAAATTTTGTCGTCATTAAATTAGCCACTCCTTAATGCCTGAAGAAAATATAAAAACACATTACGAAAAATTATTTTGCAAACATGTCTGGGCACGTGACTTAAAGATAACCAATTGGAGAGCTATTGTAAAATAATGTCATTCATGTAATGAACAATTGCATAATATATACAGGTATTTAAATATAAATATAAAAATTGAATACAAGTAAGAAATCATTGTGGATATTTCTTTCCTGATCATAAAAATGCCTCAGTAGGGTATTATATACACCCTCAACTGGGTTGCAAGAGATGTCTTTCCAACCTTTGGGGCCGTGATAGATTGATGGAAGTGTCTCTACTTTATTACCAAAGGGCCGCGGATTTAAGACCCGGTTGCAGAAAAGATCCGACGTGTACGGGGCCTAGGTGCACATAAAGTCAGCCTAGAACAAGCGCCGTTGCATTGATATAGTGTAAAAGTTTGAGATGTAAGTTCCTGCTCAAGTTGTCGAAGTCGTCTGATAACGTTTCGAAAGTAGGATGTACGTCCCCAATGAAACGTAGTATAACTTCAAATTGGGACACTAGCCTAATCAATCAATACAATCTTATGATTTAATCATCTATCCCGAAATTAGATTAAGAAAATTTGGTGAAAGTATTTACGCCACATTTGTCTACTCTGTCTGAGAAGAGGCGTCCATGCAACTCCATGACACGTATTACGAATGCATACAGTTTCATTGAAAAGTCCAGTTGGAAGACATCCTCCATTTGTTAAGAATTTACAGCTTATGATTGGCTTGCTGAGATCTTTTCAGCAGGTAGCCATCAACTTCCTTTCAATAAAACAACACAAAGGACACATGACCAGACATTCTGAAAAATAAAGTAAATGCATTTCAAATTTACTGATAGATGACGTTTATTGATATTTTCAGATATAAATTAATATAATTACGTATATTTTTAATACCATGTTTGAATGTATAGTTACAAATTGTATATTGCGAAACAGAACACGGGGAAAAATTAACAGTTAAAGACGGTACTTAAAAGGATTCGAAAAAACAGTTTAAAAGCAAATGGTGAGGAAAGCTTCAATTTAGGTTCAAAATGAAACATTTCTAAATTAGGGAACATACACGCGCAAAAAATTGCACACATAAAAGCGCACCTCTTCAAAATAAGAACATTCAGTTTTAAGCAGAATCATCGAATAATGCTTCCCTTGCATTTTTTTGTTTGGCTTCCTTGGTGACAAGGGAATTACTTCTCGCTTTCAATTGTAGATTAGAATGACGGTACTGAAGTTTACAAGGCTATTTTCTTTTATTACTTAAATACGATAAAATATTAGTGGTGCTTTCTCTATCATCCATTCACCGCTAGTTATGAAATTATGTTGTGAACTCAATGCCGAAGTTATGTCGATATTATAATAATTTGATTAATGATATGATAGAATTTCTAAAGTCATGGCAACATTTCAGACCAAATGGGCATTTATTCGTTATAACAATATCTCGGCTACATAATTTCCTGAAGTTCCATTATTGCAGCATTATGATGTCACAAATCTACTTTATGATACTGCTAGTGCCATTAGATGGCAGACACTGCCATTAGATGACTGTTCGGAATATGCAAATAGATAGGGATAATACTTCACATTATACTATATATTTAACTCACAGTTATAAAGATCATGTTTCCGATTATTATAGATCAACGGAAAATTCCTGAAGTTTTTACAAGTTAGATATGACAAATTATGGAACATTATTGAGAAAAATTTTAAATGTATAGACACCCACATCAGCAACTGACGAAAACACGCACACTAAAATGATAAAATATTAAACAAACGATAATATATTAATTATTAATGCAGTAATTAGTCCCAGGAATATAATTTTTTGAATCACAATGACAAAAAATATGATCTGGTTTTAAAAATAAGAATGAACAAATTAATTTTTTTTGCTCTAAATATTTTAGAAACTCATAGAACAAATTTTCAGTTTTGTGTATAAAAAAATCTTTGTTTCAATATTTGCATACATGAATATAAAAGACAGCTTATTTTTAGGTACGCATTTGAGTTGCTTT
>BGPR01000764.1:89851-136893 GCA_013235015.1 Araneus ventricosus
AGTTGAAGGTAAAAAGTAGAAATAGTTCTTTTTATGAAATATTTTTTTCGGTATAATTAAAGATACAACAGATTTAATTGCTAATTTTAAGAATTCATATTATAGTTTTAGAAATTTCATTTCAATTCCTCGAATATATTTTCTCTTAACGAGCACTAAATCGAATAGAATGATATATATTTTAAAATAAAGGGATTTGTAAATGACTTGACTGGGCTTTAAAAATGAATCTCAATTGTTATGCTATTACATTCTATTTATTAATAATTATTTGAAAATATTATAATGACTGAATTGCGGGAAATATCTTTTTTAATTACATAAATTCATGCATTTCTGTGCTTTGTATCATGATTCTTTCTTAATGAATTCTTTCATTCCGCTACAGCTTTTTAAACTAAGATTATAATGAAATCGAAATAAAGGATTTTTATTTCTCTAAAACAATAAAATTTTGGAATAAGGAATTCTGGGATTTCTACAGATCCGTAAAACCCGTGAATGTTAAATCCCACCAGTTGATTTGGAAAGCTATTTCAAAGAGCGAGTTAGTGATAAGAATTTCGCATTTCTTTTTGCAAAAAATATTAAAATAAAGGTGAAATGAAGGATTTTCATTTCTCTAAACAACACATTTTTAAAATGGAGGATTTATCTATGAAAGCCTGTGATTTCTGCGGTTTCAGTAACAACTATAAATACCTTATCTCAATAGCGGGCATGGAAATCTATTTCGAAGAGCTAGTTGGTAACTCTCCACACCTTCAATTTTAGCTGTTTTGGCTTCAGGAGCCTTTTGGATACGGTCATCAAAAGCTTTTAAATACTATTTGCTAAACAAAAATGAATTCATCCGGGTATGGATGATGACCTCATTGTCTCTATAATAACTTTTCACGATAAAAGGGATGCTTCTTTAAGGCAGAGATTCTCAACGTGTAGGGCATGATAGCACTGAATGGGGGGGGGCGAGCATATCGAAAGAAAATATTATTAAAAAATAGATTATTTTATTTAAAGGAAAGTAAAACAAAACACATTCTGACATAATAAAATATAAAATACATATTTACACTGATATAATACACTTATAAATAGCACTGAATCAGTACTGTGCAATGTATTTAATAATTAGCTTATCAATACTAAGATAAAAACAAGTTTAATAATTATTAGTGATTCCTCTCGACGGACTGTGGTGGACGCAAGACAGAGCAATAGAGACTAAGTGATAACAATTCTGGTTTTGTCAGTGCAGTTGATCGGTGTTGCAAAATATCAATAAATATACTTATTCTTGGTAATTTGAAAGACTTTTTTATTGTCCCCGCCGACCCTGCTTACCCAAAGGGTGTAAAGCATGTCACGAGTGGGAGGGAAGAAAAATTCCAATGCGAATATTAAATTAATACAATACGTTATAATACAAAAAACTAGGTAATACAATATATAACAATATAACTAATACAATACAATAAAATTAATTCAATACAAAATAGAAATGCGAGTATAAATATAGTAAAAAGTTGTAAGGTTTGTAATTATATATAAGGTGGTAGTGTTGCTCTAGCGTCAAAATACCAAAAATACATTATTATTGCATGAGTGGGGGGGGCGATGAAAATTATGATTGAAAACTGGGTGTAAAATACTGAAAGGTTGAGAAAAAATGCTTTAAGGGTTCATTTGGTTTCGAATTCACTCTCCCAATCCGGTAGTGTAATAAGGTCTTAACTGAAAGTATAAAAAGCATTTATAACATATAAATATTTTTATAAGTTTCTTTCCTGAAATTTCTTTCATACACAAATAATTTCTTAATAGCAATTTAATTGCGATTTTTCCTTTTAGTTGCAGAAATCTGTACAAGGCCATGTATATCTCACGAAGACCGACTTGGATACTGAAGGAATTTACAGATGTGAAGCTTCAGCAGAATCTCCAACTTTTCAAACCGTGGAGGCAGAAAAACCTCTCAAAGTATATGGTAAGCTATATATTTACAAACAAGAGTGAATCTAAATATAAAACATATATTCAATGTTGTTTGATGATTTCTAGAATACAATTCTAATTTCTTAGTAAAAAGCGTATCTTGGCAGGAAAATTGTGTAATAAATATATTTTTAAATTTTCTCTTCAAACTTTTTATTTTAACAATATTTTCTGAAGAACTTCTGAAACATCTTTATTTTTTATTTGTAATATAATTATTAAAAAACTGTATGAGTCTGTTGCAACATACGTGAAGTAAAGTCTTAAACGAAACATAGAATTCCAATAACACCGAAATACAGAACACCTATTACGAAAAAAGAGGAAAAAATAGAAGAAAGCGGATGAGACAGTCTGAAACTCAGCTCAATGAAATAAAGAATAAAAAAATTCAGTCGCAAAATTTGTTTCTTGACAGTAATAATATGGGTATTAAAAAAATTATTGCTCTTAAGAATCAGAAAATCTTTGAATGAATATTTTTCTCTGAGAATAAATTGGAGATTTACAATATTATTTTGACATTGCAAGTAAGCAGATGATTGAAATGTGAATTAAGGAATAAGGCAAAAGGCACGGTTTGTCTGTGCCTAATTCCGAGACGAGGCAGTATATTAACTCAAAACACAGATGCATTGGACGAAATATATATTACTAAATTCGAGGATTCTTGACAAATGTGTCTATTCTCCCTTCATTATCTGATGGTTCGAGTCAAATTCTTTCGATGATTCTCGGATCCGAGTAGGTGAGACTGATTTAAACTATAGCTTAATCTCCCTTTGTTCATTGCAATATTTGAATCTTGAACTGCCAACTCAGTTTATTGTCCACGCTATCTGGACTAAGCTCATAATTATCCTTTAGATTATTGCCCACGTTATCTGGACTAAGCTCATAATTATCCTTTCGATTATTGACCAAGTTATCTGGAATAAGCTCATAATTATCCTTTAGATTATTGTCCAGATGAATTATCCAATAACCTTTTGTTGCGGGGGTTTAGCTGAGAAAACAAGAAAATCCTTTTCTCCTCATCAATAAATTGAATTGTAAGATATTTGGTCCAATTTGACCGCCCGTCGTATTACGCGCTGTCATTCGATCATTAGCAGTAAATATAATGATCACTCCCTTTGGGCTACAATAGGACAAGGGAGAAAAACTCTCTACGTGCTGATTAACGACGCTACAGACTAGCTAATCGAAGAGAAGAAGATTCTAGTGTTGCAATAGTTGTACAAAGTTGTATACAGAGAAAACAGAAATATTGTGTAGCATCTGCACCGTTCGTAAGGGAAAGATTATATGACCATTGCAAATAGATTGATGTGTGCTCTTTCAGGGTGGAGGCACCGTTCTAGGATGAGACGAGGCCGTAACACGCTCTCGACTGCTTTTGCAGGCACAATAATGGTGTTGTGGTAGGTTAACCTCCTCATCGTTGACAACGGTACGTAACTCCTTGTGACCCGGGTAGCACAAAATGTTGAGCGATATTGTACAATATTGTTCGATATTATACAATATTATGTGGTATTGTGGGATATTATATAATACTGCGAATATTGATCTATATATTTGTGCCACTAGGGGGGGGGGGGCTCCATGAATGAGACACTCGTAATAGTGTCTATTTTGCATGGTTCTCAATACCCTTTTTGTTATCTGCGACTATCCAGTTATTCATATTTACTATATATCCAATAAAGAGGAGTGGACGAATCTTCGTGATAGATTTCTATGAGGGGGCTAGAATATTAGTATAAGGAATCATCCAGGCCTGAAATAAATTTGAAATTTTGTGTCAATTTTACGCAAGTATCTTTAATTTGATAATAACGCCAAATCGCGGCATGAAGCTCATTATGTGTGAACCAGAAAAAAAAACACACTTCGATTTTGCATAGAGGTGTATGAGTATCTACTTTTTTCCATTGTTTTTTCCTATCAAAGATATATGGTTCGATAAGTTCTTACGTAAAGAAAGTTTATTTTTAATTCATAAAATTCTTCTTGCAGTGATTCCCCAGGAAGATCCTGAAATAGTTGGAAGTCAATCAAGGTACGAAGTCGGCGATTACGTCAATGTCACGTGTAAATCCGGTCCTTCAAAACCAGCAGCAGTTCTCAAATGGTACATCAATGGAAAAGAGGTATTATCATAGCCATTATGTAATGAATCTTCCTTATTTTGTAGTCAATCCTTCTTCTACGTTTCTATCAAATGAATCTTCTTTAATTTTTATTGTTATTCTTATTTATTACGATGAAATGAATCGCCCGCATTCTGTTCATAAATTTTGCATCAGATTTTAATATATGAATGAATTTGGGTGGCGATTTTTTACAAACCAGAATTGGACATTCAGAAACACTATCACTATTTTTGTGATTAATTACCTTCACGAATCGAATATATACATAAAATATTAGAAATAGTTTAAACATTTCTATTTTCTAAAGAAATTTGTTATAAGTATATGCAACTAACAAATATTTTGAGGCCGAATTCTGTTAAACGGTAATTATAAAAATTTTGCTTTAATTAATGATTTTATTCGTTTTAAAATTTAATAATAAGCGTTGCCCTTTGCTCTGGAATTTTTTTTCATTTCAGAAAATCAAATTCCAATAAATCATTGCCAATTTCCTCTGCTTAGAGAGAGATTTGAAATCAGATTCTTGGCCTAAAACTAATACTTATTTTTCACATTTGAAAAAAATAAATTATACCTTTTGACTATTAAATTTTATCAAAACTTATGCTTATTATAAAAGACATGATAATAAAAGATAATTTGAAATAATTTAAGTGATAACATTTTATGAAACATTCTACTACTTGGACAATGCACAAAAATCTGTAAAATTTTCTATTGAAAGCAAATGTTGTCTATCCGTATATTCATTCAATTCAAACCTTGATGCCTTGAAATATTTTTTTTATCTGGGAACTGAGTTGTTATTAAGTTTGAATTAAGTTGTTATTTGGGAATTAAGTTTACATTGGAAAAATATAGGGTTCGAAACACTGAATAGAAGAATGCAATATATTCCATTTTTCGATAGGGCAGTGAAGTATATTAGGCAGGCAAAACAATAAACCGCGTATTCAAAAAGCTCGAACCTTACAATATGAGAAAGCTTATATAAAAAATGAGAGAACTTAGAATTATAAGTTTATTTCTAACAATTTTCCAGATTTATTGAATCTTTGAGATTTAGGGTAGTTCATCTTTGGAAGCGATACTTCTAACAACATCCACTTATTTCCATATGTCTAACAACAGGAATAAAATATGGCGAGGTTAACCACAATAAACTGATACCTGTTTTGAAACTTTAATCCATGACTTAATCTATGTCTATTATTCGAAGTATTGTTTTGTTTGGAAGTAAAAAAGTAAATTTTTCCAGGCTGACCTAGACCAGGAAATTTCTTATCCAACTATAAATCACGTAAATGGTCTTCAGACGTCTTTGTTAGGCTTGCGGTTCATGGTGAAACCGAAAGACTTATTTCAAGGTGGTGCTATCACACTAAAATGTACAGCGACCGTTTCACAGACCTATTCAACTTGGAGTGAGGAGCTGATTGTTGGCGAAAAATTTGTTGGTACTGCGCCCATGAACACTTTAAGTAAGTATGAAAAACCTTGCAATAAAGCAGATTTATAATTAAACATATACGTTGGTGGTTCAAAACGTAAGGTAACAAGAGCTCTCACGGGTGCACAGAATCCCCGTGCGAATTAAATTCCTTGTCTAAATAGAATAGATGATCACAGCATTCAAACGCCACCGGCAGATGGAGCTAGTTATGCCGTAGTGCTCCGAAATCTCTGTTAGAAGATGGCGACATTGACGGATACATGGTCGGTGATTTGAGTGCGGTGATTTGAGTGTAATAAGGTTTTTGCGTTTAAAGTAACATCCTCAGCTGAAATTCATCTCCAACTAGTGGAAATTTACGAAGCGAGTGTAATGTCGCGAAAACAGGTGTGGAGAACTATCGAGCACGTACACCACAGAGACACTGGAATACTCTCACTACAACTCGGATCTCGCACCAAGTGATTTTCATCTATTCGGACCATCGAAGAAGTGCCTGGTAAGTCGCCATTTCAGAACCGATGCCGAACTTCAAGAAACCGTCGTTAAGTGGCTCCGCAAATTGAACCCTAGAATGATTTTACGAATGGCACAAATGTTTCAGCAACTATGGTGACTATGTGAAAAAGTACTATGTACCAGTTCCTTTCTACCTTTGTCTATCTCTTCCATTTTGTGAATAATTTTTTTGTCTCAGAGGACTTATCTTACTTTTTGGACCAACCTCGTATTTGTAATTTACATACATTGAATCTGAAAGCTGTTCTTTGACCTGTGGCTGTACGCAAGACAGGTCTGTGCCCCACAGAAAGTAGTAGAAGAAGTCAGTTGTTATAAATATAGAAATTCTACCTTCTAAATATTATAGGTGAAAAGCAATAAAAACATGATGTTATAATTATTATAATTATTACATTTAAAATATAACTCTTAAACCAAAAATAACACAAGACAATATGGCCATATATAACTTCATTTTAGTGATTTAAAGCAAAGAATGTTATACCTAAACCTACATTCTTTGTTTTAGCTTCCTTGTCTGGAACTATACAACAAAAGTGAATTTTAGGGAGGATTTTACACCTTTCTTTGTTCTATGTTCATCGAAATTTAATGCTGACGCCGCTCTGTATTAAACATTTCCCTGAAATTTCATATATTTAAATAAACTTATATTACGAAAAATATCTTTTTATTTGCAGTAACCTAAGATCAATTTTATCGACGTCTTCAATTTTTTAAAATTTACACAAGCAACTGATTTTTTTAAGTCTTCATCTTGAATTCTTTTAAATTATTTGTAATCATTCTAATCGCAAATTCCCTTCAAATAATTAAGATCTAAACCTATCCTTACGTTTCCGAAATTCTAAGAATAAATTTATGCTGTTCCTCGTTGGCAGTTTTGCTTTAATTTTGTTTCTGCTATGGTTAGGATATAAATTTTAATTATTTTATTATAATACAAAGAAAAGATATAAACTTATTAAACCTTTTAAACTTAAATTGTCTTTTTCTTTGTAGTTTAAGCGATATTTAATTCACATTTCTATAGAAAACTTCTTTATAGCTTTATTTCTAAATAGTTCGTTCTATTTTTCGCATCATTCAGAAACTTTTTAGCCAACTAAAATTGATCAAACGAAAACCTTCATTTCACTATGGAACTGATTTACTAATATTTTGATACGTATTTTATTAAAACAATACCAAAAATTCCCCCCAAAAGAAAAAACCTAACTCCTTTAATCCTAAAACTTTATTTTTTAAAAAAAGAAACTAATAAAATAACATATTAGGAAGTTTTAAAGGAAAATCGAATTATATAAAATGATATAAACGGAACCATGCATTTAATTACAGGCCTGTATCCTGGAAAAAAATACGAAGAAACGCTGTTATTTAATAAAACTCGGAAAAAATAATCCACATAGCGTTTTAGCGCAAAATAATTTCATGACCTCGCGTCGAAATCGAACATTACAACATTTTTTGTATTTTTCTCACTTTTTTCGTATTTATTCATTTACTACTGGTTTAGATTATAGAATCAATAAATAGAGAAATTGCCACGAAGCTTGTATAATTACTCTTTTACTACGTATTTCTATCTGATACACGAAGCTACATTACTTTCTTTAATATATCGGGTTTAAATACACTTTTAAAATTAAATAATTAAAAATTTCGTATTCCTAAAACTTTTTAAAAACCGCCTAATTTGTAATGATTTCATTATGTTATTTTCTTTTCCCTTGAAGCGGAAATAAATTTTAGTTGTTTAAATGCAAACTAAATCTCAACATAATTATTGATCATTAAAAGATTAATGAAACAAATACCGATTTATATCAAGATGCAACCTTTTACTAAAATATCAAGTTTCATTCTTCAAGAGAAAAATCTCCATAATCCTGAACTATATACTAAATTTTCTATTTATCTTAACAATTTGTTGATTCTTTACGTTATCACAGCCGTAACAATATAAGCTACGTCTCTCAGAAAACATTTATTCGTATCATATTTGCAGTTGATATTTATTTTGTCTCAACAAAGTATCATATTTATGAAGTGCCTAATAGGATAAATAGCTGATGCTGTATAACACAATTAAGTTGTTCCATATTTATGCAGCATATGAAAAAGTTCCTTTTATTATATAGAGTCTGCAAATATAAATATAGTAACAATGCTGTGAAGAGAATTAATGAAAGCTTTCTAAAATGAATTAGGAGATTTTGGGAATTGAATTTCGTTCCCTAGTCGCATCGCTAACTTTTAAATACTGTAAGAAAGATGAATCCTCCATTTAGAAAATTAACCAACATGAAAAGATTTAGGGAGTGTTTAATGATTATAAGTTAATGTGCTGTATTTAAAGTTTTATATATGATATCTAAACTTGTACTACAAAGCAATGTTAGAATTAACTTTTATGATTATAATAATAATAAGGTAGTGTGTTATTAAAATTAGAAATAAAATCTTCATTGTTATAATTTCTTGAATAGTTGAAGCTGTTGTTTTTGGATAATTAATTAATGAAATAAGACAATATTCTAATAATTTTTCATGTAAATGCATGAATAATGTGTTTTTGTTTCTGATAACAATAGTGTGTGTCATTTGGAAATATACAAGGCAGAGATAGGATCTAGAGTAATCAAATTTGGTACAGTAGTATCAGGTGACTATGTGCACTTCAGAGTGGGTTAAAAAGCTATAAAAGTTAATTAATTAAGCAAATTTTTATTGCTTTTGATCAGCCTTTCGTCTATAAAATCTGAGAGAATCAACACAATGAAACAATCTTTATGCCGATTAAAAATTCTAAAGGTCTAAGTTTGCGTGAATCTTTGTAATTTTGACATTTTTTCAACTCTTATTTTAATTAACACTAAGGTGACCAACTTTTCTCTAATGAAAAGGAGGGTAAAAATAAATTGAAGATAGCAAAATATCGTAGAAAAAAAATAATTTTATTAATTGCAACAGTATTACAGAATTCTCTCAATATGATAAATGCATAATAAAAATATTTGTAACATTTTTTATTGTTCACTTTTCGAGGGAGGACAGAACTTACAAAAGGAAGACTGTCCTGCATAAAGGGAGACTATTGGTCACCTTATTAAAGGTGACCAATTATCACCTTAAAAGCCATCTTTGGAGACCTTATTGTGTTACATTACATAAATGAGCTATTTTTGTTAATTTCTCTTTTAAATTACAGCCGTTATAACGAAGGACGGTCCCCAAATCACTGGTGGGGAATCTCAATACCGCGTTGGAGAGATGCTTAACTTTAATTGCTCATCGGCAAAATCAAGACCAGCTCCAACACTTCACTGGTATTTAAACGAAGAATTGGTAAGTATTAAGTTAATGAATGCGGTTTGATAAATTATTTTGTGGTTCAATTACTTAATACTGACTTAGAAAATAGCACAGAGAATTTAAAAGAGAGAAGGATCATAGAAAAGAACAATCTACTCGATTCAGATATGCTCCACAATTGTCATAAATTTTAAGCTTGTGAAGTATTATGGTGTCGGGTTAATGTTGCACAACCCTATTTACAAAAATTGTTTTTGAGAAATCATGTATGAGCTTGAAAAATGAAGCGTTCCGTAATATCCAACATGTGTCACACTATTTCTTGCATTATAATAAATTCTAATTATTAGCAGCATAAAGATGGTATGAAATCCCTTGTTTTTCAAGTACTTACAATGCATTAGCTAAAAAAAAAATTGTAAATAGTTTTGTTTGAAATAAAGCATACGAAGCGAAATATTTGCAGAAATTTCTCAAAGAAACCTGTAATTTAGCTAAATCAAGAGACGAGAAAGTGGTATCCAAGATTTCTAGAACATTTATTAATGATAAATATGGTAGAGAAGTCGTCAGATATCCATCAACCTTTCAATTGCCTTTAAGCCTAGTCGACAAATATTTTCTGAAGAAATGTCTTCGTCATTACAGGACTTACGTAAGAGTTGTTAAATGCAAATAGAACAGAGTTTAGATTTTAAGCTTTCATTTTATTTAAGCTTAGTCCAAACATAAAAATTCTAACATAAACTAAAATGATAGGAAAAAAGTGACTGGAAAACAACTTGCCTTATTATTGCAAAACTTATAGCTGTAAAAAGTTCTTTACCATAACGACGAGCGGCGCTTTTTTGTGATGATTGCTCCTAAAATTACATTCACGGAGAAAAATTATAAATTATTATAAAATTAGCTGTCAAAAGAGTTAATTTAGTGTTTGGATGAATTTCACTGCAGAGATACTAGTTGCTCAAAAGATTTACAGCAATCCCTTTAATCAAAAATCAAAGGAAAAGAAACCTCTGGATATATTATATTTAAGACTTCAAAAGCGGTCAAACTTCGTTAATTAGCCATGAATTTTAAATGCAGTCCTAAGTTTAGATTTAAATGGAAAAATATAAAGACACTTCAGCTGCATTACGTTCGTTCATTGATTCTATGAGTCACCCTGAATTTAACTTTTAGGCCATTCTTGGAACGAAAATATTTGTTTCAATTTTTGAAATACTCTATCCGAATCCGTTATGGCAAACTCTGCAGTTTGTAGAATGTAATCTTATCTTTTAAATATTTCTTGGAAAATTTGAACGAATGTCTGAAATGGAATAGATCGTTGAGATATGTTCTCTGATGATTCACCAGAAAATTAAACAAAATTAAGATAATACTTAACTTATGTGATAAATATTTATAGAATAATATAGAAGGAAATCAATAGCTGTACTTCATTTATTTGAAGTGTTTAATACATTTCAACTCTGAAAAAATATCTGAAGTACTGATGGTTTAACTTAATGGAGTATCATTTTAGCTTGCGAGTTCTATTAAGATTCTTGATTATTGTACCAATAAACAATAAAAATAAAAATGTTTTTTAATGACATGCTTTTATAGATGCAATAAAATGTAGAAAATACTTTTTTGTCAAACAATTTATTACAATATCGTTAAACTGTTTGCGCTGATATATACAGAATGCCCAGTTAAATCCCTTACCCCCCTTTAACTTTAGCTATAGTCATGAAAATGGTGTGTAGGTATACTAAGATAGGTAATAGCGTAGAGCGTCGCTATGCGCTACGCCATGAGACCGCTTTCAGCGCCACCTGGCGAAGAACTCCCGATTTAGCATTCTTATCTCGAAACTGGAACAAGATAGAGGAAAAAAGTCAATTACTAAGTTGTGGAGCATTATCGATTTAATACGAAAAGACACCGTGGGGACATAAATACGAAAAACAGAATACTTTAAACGCACCTTTATTTGTTGGTGATTTCCCACACTGTTACGTGGCGAAACGTATCAAAAAGAAAAAAAAAATGAGTTATCACAAGATACCTTTACTTTCGGTATTCAAAATTCTCTTCGTCAGTTACAATACAGATTTAGACCTTTTTTTGAATTTCACGTTTAGCATATAAGTTGGCACACTGGCACAAGCAATAGTAATACTACATCGAAGGTCCTGCAATGTTGTCGGAATGGCCTCATAAACCTGATGTTTGAATTATTTCCACAGGAAAAAGTTTATTGGGGTCATTTTTGTTCGAAACGTAACATTTTCTTCTTTTGCCCATGTTGTGACTCCACAATTTCGGAAATTGCGAACAAACAACTGTGCGTTTTAAAAGTCCCGGTCTTCGCATCAATGTCTCCAAGGTTTCCGCTTGTATTAAATCGATAACGAACTACAACTTTGTAATTGACTTTTTCCCTCTATCTTGTACCGTTTTCGAGATAGGAAGGCTAACTCCGGATTTTCCACCAGGTGGCGCTGTAAGTGGTCTCATCGGCAGAGCCGTTTTACTTCACCTCGACACCACTTTCACGACTATAGCTGAAGTCTTTCTAAAGTTAAGGGGGAGTGGCCCTTATTTAAGTGGGAACAGTGTATATTGTAAGTAAGTTGAAATATTGATCACATTCATAATATGTTTAAATAAATTTTTAAGAATTTTCTATCTATTGATATCCATCTTAATTTTCTTAAAGTATTGGTTTCAGCTCCTTACGTTTTTCTTTTTTATTTCTTCTCGGAAATTTTGATAAAATATTGTTTTCTGCATTTCAGGACAGTAATAAGAGCTTAAAATATTAATAATAAAAAACAAATATAAATTCTTAGATTTATTTATTATTATTATTATTTTCCACTTTTTGCCTTTAATATATTTTATAATTCATTATTACATTTCTATGTTTTCTTATAATCAGTTTTTCTCAAATTCATTACCAGATGACATTTCTCGCATTGAATGAAATGTAAATAGGCTATCAATTTATAATTAAGGTAGGAAAATTTAGCATGTTTATCGAGATTACACAACTGTGCAGAAGTTCAGAATTGTAGCTCATCAGAAAGTGAGCGAAAAAGAATCAATTACAATTTTCCCTCCTCAAAAATATGAAACGAGTCAAGTTAAATAAAGTCGTGTAGATATGAACAAATTCTGTTGTCGTCTTCTGCTGATCCATCTAAAACTCTTCATTTTTAAAACAGTATTTGTTTAAATTATCCGTAAGCGTTTTAAAAAATCAAAATACAGAGAACGAGTTTGATATCTTTATACCAAGGAATATACTGTTAAATAATTAGCAAGTATGGAATATAAAATATGTGAGAATCAAATATTTCGCTGAATAAATTATAAGGATTTAAAAAGATAACAGTTAGGATTGGTTTCATCATCAATATTCGTTTCTCGGACAGAAATTTAGAACGTCATTTTAAACGTTTTAAATGATACATGCACTGAAAGACTCATATTTCAATATTTACTTACAGACAACGAAATACGTACCAGATGAGTTGGACGTTCATTCGAAACTTTTGCATTTGAAATACAATTTTCGGATTTAATCAATTGCTATTAATTGAATATAATTGATAATTTATTTCTTAAAGTTGTAGCGTACTGGAGTCTAGTATCAACTACACACGTACTCATAACGATTGCATCTATATTAATACATTTATTAACAATTAATTTACACAGAAAATATTTACAGTTCCCATAATTGGGTTCAATTTAGAAATTAGTTGCAGAATATCACACGTCTGCAACAGCTCCTGCTAAAATCCAACTGGCCTATTAGCATAAGATATTTTACGATATCTCCACGATGTTGCTACGATATTCTGAATGCCGCGCAACATCTTAAAGATATCGTAAGACATCTTGTGCTAATAAGGTGAGGTTTCAGGTACAGTTCACAGTTAAGAATAGAGAAGTCTGGATCAATCCCAGAATTCCCACGCGCACTTTCACAATGTTAATGATCAACCATATCCGGTAATTCGACCGCCAGTGTCTATTTCACATCTGAAAAGCATCTGGAAATGATAATAAGCACATCTTCCCAACAACATTAGTTTCGCTGAACGACTACTATACAAATTGCATAAAGTTAGCAACTGATGAAAGAAGTGCACTAGATTTCTATTTACCTTAAATCTGATTTTAAAATTTAACATTTGCAGATCTAGAAGAAGGCTGTGATTCCATCTCTTTGTGCCTTTCACAGCCATATGTTTGTGAAAGTCAGATCCATTAATTTTAAAACAGTATCAAGGAACACTAATTCCCAGGCATTATTACAGATGATCTCTAAGATACGTCAAGTATCTGTGTATGTCATTGCCAATATCGTGTAGTCATTGGAACCACGCCTAATCGAGATAAATGTGAGACAAATAGAGTTATTTTTCAGCATTTCTCTATATGAAGAATGACATGTTTACTTAGAGAAAGCATTTATCAGTGAAATTCATTAGTGTATACCGTGTTGAATTTATTATCAATATCCAACGACATTTAATAACTACAAGTATTTCATTTAGTGGAACACATAATTACTCATACTTTAGAAAAAAACTTCTGACATGAAATTTCACAATGTTAACGATCACAAATAGATTTCCAACAAATAAATGTTTTTCCTTATCAGTGCTATAGTTTTAACATCAGACACTTACATTTAATATTTGACTTTGAAATTTATAAGGTAATGAAATATCTGATAGTCGAAGAATTATGCACAATTTGTAGTATAAATTATAGGAATTAACTGTTAAAACAAAAATCAAACTTAGTGCTTTTTTAAAAAGCCTAATAATATCTTTCAATTGTAATGTATACAGGGTGTCCAAAAAAGTGGAACAAGCATTTATTTTCTTAAATATTGCACTTAGACATATACTTCCAATTACTAAGTTTTATCAAATAAGGTAGGAATTTGTGTGAAAACACTTTGGCTTCAGTGGAAGTAGAAAATAAAAAGTTAAAAAAATTAAATTTTTATACGTTCTCCATACAGAAAAAAGTATCAATGAGTAAAATTTTCATCAAAGATTTAAGTTTCTATCTTCAAATCTGGCAGAGATATATTAATCTTTAAATTTCAAGGGGCTGCTCACAAATTAATATGGAGTTGTTTATTTCAAAAATGCAAATTTATTCAACATAAAAAACAGCGAAATGCAAAAATTTGTCTAGTAGTACTCTTATGTTTGGTCCTTTTGAATACAGTTGCAGTTTATTTATTTTCCTTTGAAAGTTTGTCAACCGAAGGTTGCACTTCCGTTTTAATTGAGCCACCGGTTTGTCGTCTGAAGAGACCGACATACTTTTTTTTCTTCGAAACGAAATTCAAAATTTTTCGACAGACAAACAACTCCGGCGCGACTGGACCAATCTTATATATGGTCCTTTTGATTAATGGATTGTAATTACGAAACGACAATTGATTTAGACGAATTCCATATTTTTTAGTGATTTATTGAGTATGATGCTCCCGAATGGAGACATCCGACCAACACGGACGAATGGCAGAAGCCAATCTGACAAAATCAAACATTCTTACAGAATAACCGCCAAACTGGCGTTGGGGTTACAGTTAAACACAAATCTTTGCAATACAGGCGCCGACAGGTACATCATTCAGTCATCATGGATTGAAGAAATGATTGCCATTGACACATATGTTAGTCAATTTCATTGGCAGTCAGTTGCATTTATCGACTTGATAATGAATGAAAGGACAACTTGAGAAAATAAAATTTAACGTGAAAAAGGAAAATAGTCTAATATCGGACAAGAATATTAAATTATTTGCTCTCAGCGTTGTGCGTATTATTAAGTTTTACCTCACGGCAGTGGACTTTCGTCCTTTAGAGAAGCAGAACTCACTATCATTATTTCAAAAATTCGGATTTTCGTTTTCAATCTTATTTGCTTACTTCTACACTCTGAGAGTTCAATTATCAAAGAAAGAAAGATTAAAACGAGAAAAGAAGACAGAAAATGAATTAAAAAGCAAGACAGACATAGAATGGGGTTGCACACCAAGTAGTTTTGGATATCAACGAAATTCGCTCATTGCGCACAAATAAGTGATATGGAAGACGAAGGCGAACTATACTTTCTGTCTTAAACTTAGTCAGAACTGGATTTTCAGATGCTCTTGTTTTCTTCTAGGTCAACTAATGTCCTTTCCCCCTCCCCTTCAATCTCATCCATGGTTCGCCTTCGCCGCCTTGATTTCTTTTCTTCGTTCATTAGCTGTTTTTAGGTCTCAGATTCACTTTCATGTTGCCAGAACAGGAATTTTGTTGTTTATTCGATTTCTGTTGTTAAAAGTCACTCACCGAATAAAAGGACTGTAATTATCTAAAATACAATTCAGATTAAGTTTGGACTATTTGAAGATAAAGCTATTTTCGAAAAATTGTATTTCAATTGTATTATAGTAATATTTTTATAGCACTATTTGTTTCTAGGCAGATGAGCCGTGATTGCTGATATATCACGTGGATATTTTTCAAAGTTTCACAAGATGAACTATTTTTGTAAATACTTCAATTAATGCATTATTTGACTTTCTTTCAGATTTAACGAGAGTTAACTAATACATTGTTATTTCCTGATCCCGCCCTTTAAATAATTTATTGATATATATATATATATATATTTATTACCCCTTAAATGTACATCTGAAAACTGAATCAAACAGCAGTGAGAGGTATGGAAAGATGGTCTAAGTAAAGAAATTTGTTTTCTTATATCTCTGTAAGTTTTGCAGACAGAAGCATGCAACTTTGTATGTGCATAGATAAATGTAAGAGAAACATTTTACTAATTGACGTTTTTGCTCTACGGGGTACGTATAAAAATTTAAATTTTGTAACTTTTTATTTTTAGTCCCCTTGGATATCAGCGTAATTTCATACAAATTTTTACCTTTTAGATGAAACTTTGTAACTAGAAGTATATGTCTAGGATTAATATTTAAGAAAATAAACGCTTGTATCACTATTTTGGTACACCCTGTATAAGAATGCTTTAAATATTTAAAAGGAGTTTACCAATATTTATGTATTTTATTAATTTGTATAGTTCCCTTTACTATTATTTGCTCTGTCTCACATGATTATTAAAATAATATTTTAAGTACGAAGACTGTAGAAAACATTTTATGAGAAGCATAAAAAGACTTCTGAATGTATAACTATTGCCTTCATCATTTGAAACTTTGCTCCTTTTAGCAAATGGATCGTAATTTTCCACACTTTTATTTAATTTGCCTTGTTTCATGTTTCTAAAAATGGAATTTCGTAATCGACTTTTCATTACCGAATGCGCAAGAATTTTAAAATTTTCAACTTTTGTATGTTCTGGAATACAACACTCTTTTTTAATATTTACAAAACTTAATTATTAGTTAATTAATTAATTTAATTTAATTTTGATTCGATACAAGTGGCGCCACTTTGTAGGTAATCGGAGAGAAAACTGATCTAAAGATTCCCTAAAATCTATAATATGAATTATAAATTTTATTTATATTATATAGAGGGACGAGACTCAAGTTTGTGTGTAGTGCTGCTGAAGAATCCATTCAATTTTAGGAAACATTTTTTATTAGGCTACGTTCCACAGCACCAAACATTAAAGTTACAAGACACATGACAAAACAGAAAACAACATCACGAGACAAGCACACAGACAAGAATGACAGAGAGGCATCATGGGAAAAAGATGGCTCCAGTAGCGCCACCTACCATATAAAGGAGAAGGCAGCTGATTGTAACCGCTACAATTATTATTTAAAAAAATTTTTTTAACGAATTTATTTTTTAACTATGATTGCAACGCTGGAGAACAATCGGAATAGAAAATAACATGCTTCATGACAGCACAAAGAAAAATTATTTTTCTTAAATATGTTATTTAAGTACGCACGCACGTATGTTAACTCTATCTAAGGCCGTGGGATTATACTTCCCACCAAATTCATCAATTTTTAAATGCATTTTTTTAAGGTTGGCATAAGTTCTCGCCAAATTTTTCGATGAAACAAAAACCTAGATGCTCCAATTTCTTATCTCAAACCATAACGAAGTGGTTTGACTTGGTAATTAATTGTTAATTAATAAAATTAATTAACCAAAAATATAGTTATTAAATAAGCTAAATGAATTTCTTTTCTTAAATTAATCTCAATACTAAAGTTATTTTAATATACCACTACTAGAAAAAATGATCTTATAAAGGGTTAACGTATGAACAAAAATAGTGAAAATGTGTGAATATTTGTTTTTCACTTTGCTGTATTCCGTTTATCTAAAATGCATTAATTAATTCAAATTTAGATTAAATTATTTGAAACCACATCCAATATGCTTGGTAGTACTCGTGTAATCAATGTAGGGAAACAGTATATTAATGTAATCTATGTTATTTTCCCTGCTTAGGTGAGTGACGAGTCTCTCATCCTTTATCCAACCATCCAGCATGAAGACGGCGAAGAGACGTCCATCCTGGGCCTCCGTCTAAAGGTCCAGCAGAAGCATCTGGACGCCAACGAGGAAGTGCGTCTCAAGTGCACGGCCACACTGTCACGCGTCATCAATGTCAGAAGTGACGAGAGGACGGTTGGAGGGAACCACAGGAATTCCGGATTACAAGTGGCTGAGAACTATGGAAAGGGTGAGAAAATCTTTACTTCTGGAGAGATGAGTGTTAATCAAGGATGGAATCAAACCATAATGAGTCACAATGGTACTCGGGCGTTCTAAAACCACTGAAGCAGCGGAACTTTAAGTGCACTTAATAAGCACAATATTATCCATAAAGCTTTACAAATATATAATAATTTTAATAAACCATCCCATGATAAAATAATTGCTGAACATTCGAGTAATATGAGGGAAAAGCACTAAAATAAGAGGGTACTCAAACACAACTCCGTTGCACAGCAGATTTTAGCAGGATTCAGAGCTGCTCTTAAATGTGTAATTAATCGTGAAAAGTTTCACATCGTAATTTTTCTCCTTCTCTGCCTGTAAATGCCCGTGCTTCTCATCCGCTCGGAAAGTCACATTATCAGTATGAACGAAAAAATAAAGTAATAAGCATGAACTCAATAGGACGTAGATATAAGTGGCAAGATAAAGCATGAATCACTTACTCAAAACACGTATTTTTACTTCACAGCCAATATCGGCTTGGAAGTCAGAAATATTCGGACGCTTCGAAAGGTCACGTGATAGAGATGAGTATGAAAGAATATTATGTAATAAGCATTGATTTAATAAACCAGCATCGAAGCGAAGCGCGAATCACTTGGTTGCTTTAAACGCACATCTTTTGCATTGCATCCATGATCGGCTGGAAAACGAAAAATACCGAAGGCAATGGTGATTCAATACGGAACCCTTTCTGATGTTTGTCTGCACCGATTACGAAAACGCAATCGTGTTTCTGAAAGTTTTCTGAAGAAATGAATTTGGAACATACTACTAGATTGCGTCTAGAAAACAAATTGCTTACTGAAGGCTTCGGATGAATGCGCGCCACTTATGCAAATGATGAAATAGTTTGTTTCTATACTATATGCTTTAGAAGCGGAAAAAGTGAAAGAAATGCACACATTTATCTACCTGTGAACTCTATTGAATACTCAGGAAATAAAAAAATCAGTGTCTGAGGTCCGCTCGAGTCTAAATGCTTTGTACAAATCTTCCATTATGGCACATATACTTGCTTCCAAAAAATATATTGTATAATTTTTATACATTCGATATAAGTCTTTCCTTCCGTTCGAATTTTTGCAAAATGCACTTGACGTAGTTACAAAAGCTTGTTTCTTTCAATAATCAAAATCTATACTTATAAAAGGCAATGTTTGTGTGTATGTGCGTTCGATGTCCAGACGAATATATCGTACTTATAGCCATGAAATTTGGCACACAGGTAATCGTAATTGTGACTCACTGCACCTCGAAGCCAGAATTTAAAAATTTAATATATAAAATTTTTTAATTAATGTTTTGTGTTGTTCTGGGTGAATTTTTGATACATTTTTGTCCACAGTATCATTTCTGATAATAGTTCGGAAAAAAAATTGATACACCATCGGAATAGAAGAAACATTTTTTTTTCGAATGAAATTTGTTTGAGCTTCACACGTAATTTACTGAATTTTGAGAAATTTTTGAAAAATAGTCCCTTTTCTGTGAATTTTTCATTCGGTATTCTTAAAATTCTCGCATCAGACGCATCAATATCGCTATAATTTTCATTTTTTTCAGTTTATAATTGGAACGTTTCTGCCGGATTTAAAACAAGAACGGTTAAAATACCTTTTCCGTTTTCCTAAAAATTAATTGTTCTCTGGTCAGTTCAAAGAGTTTTTTCGCTAGCCAGACTTTGTCCGCGAGACTTTCTCCGGAGCAAGTAAACGTTCTCAGCATGCATTGTTGCAATTTCATTGGATGGCGCCGTAGAGTGCAGGAGACGTCATAACCTGTAACTGAATGGCTTCGATAATTATTTTCGGCAGTGTCTTAACATGTTTCTTTTTCTCGTATATTTTGCTTGCTGTCTAATAATGATTTTTACGTTGCAATTTTTTAATATTGTTTTGGATTAACATACTCGGTACTGTTTTCTTGCAGTTCAGATGTCATTATCCCGAAGAAAAATTAGCGGGCAAATCAATAATTTGCATCTTTTGTTTTTTGTTTTAAAAACTTTTTCTTGTTATTGTGGGCGTTTTGTTTCATTTTGCTGAAGTCCTGATTCCGAGGTCAACGTCGTGCGCGTACTGCTAGTAAATAAATAAAAAAATAAGGAAGATCGATCTTCTAGTCCGAAATGTTTTAGGCTTGATTCGACTGTCTTCATATTATTTTTAAAAATTTTTCTTAATTATAGCAACGATAACTTGAACACAAAAAAATGTGTTTATAAACTAGTTTTTAAAACAGTTTCAAAACCATTAATTTTTAAGAACACGACTTTTAGACAGCATCCTATAAATAGGCCCAAACTCCTTATTTTTTTCTAAAACTGTAGGAAATTAGATTGTTATAACTTATCTTTCTCTTATCATTTAATCCGAAGGGGAAGGGGCACAAGAGTGTGGATGGAATGTTAAAATATTTTTTTGCTTAGTTCCCCATTCAACTTGAAAAATAAATGAAACACACTTAATTAATTTCTAATGACTGGTCCTACCAATACTTGGCAACGTAAAGGATGTTTACTTAGGGACGACGTAGTGCGGTTTATTTCGCACGATAAAAAGTATTTTTTATACATTAGTATACATGTGGGCTTATCGTTTTTATATAGCTAGAGTAGATTTAATTTACAAAATAGAAATTACATGAAAGTCTTTCGGTTGTGTTTAAACCACGCTTGTCATTCCCGAAGCATTGATGAATAGCTAAGTATAAATGATCTAGTCTGTGAATCTAGTGAGATTAACTACTTTACATCAAGTTCCATCTTGACACTATTTCTTGATTTTAAAACAATACGTCAATATTGACTTGATCATGGAAATAAAGTTAGATCTTTATCTCTTTTTTCATGCTGATAGACTTGGGAAACAAAAGATATTAATTAGATTAGCCAGCTTTGAATGGTCATATAATTCTCATTCTGCCAGTGCGACTACTTGATCAGCGGCTTTGTGGTTTTCAGTATATAATTTCTCTTCTGGTGAATGCCGCGGAGTTCACTCCCGCTTCAAGACACGCAATAATGAACGGTAGAACAGAATAAATGGAGTAATGTACAGAAAACTAATTGTCACAGTCGGGTAATTAGCCGATCTTTGCGATCGATTATCCCTGCGCTCATCTTTGAAAGCTTATCTGTCCTCTAAATTAGCCAAATATCTGAAATCTTCTTACCTCCTCTCTAAGTAAAAATCATATAATTGCCCGAGATCAGCAAAAATTTCATTACAGGCTTAAAATATGAAAGTATTTCAAAGAAATCTGAGAAAAAGAGACAGCAAATTTATAAAAAGAAACCACATGCATTTTTGAATAAACGTGCAATACACTTTAAGTTTTATTTTCAGCGTTTCGGGCTATTACGATTTTGTTTTAACGTTCATATTTTTGATACAAAATAATATCTAGTTTTAATTACACTATCAAAAGCGTGTTTTTAAAAATTTCATTTTAATTATTTTCTACCTTTTGGTATTTAACATATTTCATAATTCAGTATTATAAATATTATGGAATCTTAAAATCATATTTTTTTCAAATTCCGTAACAGATGGAGCCACTATTATGGAATGAGAAATTAATTAATATAAACGAATTATATAACTGGTAACTAAGTTCTGAAAATATAAAAAAAAAAATTTGAATTTTCAATGGAAGTATAGAACTATATGAGACTTTAGAACTCGAACGCATCAAGAAGACAAAAGAAAATCCATTAAAAAAATTCCATTTTTCCCAAAGAAACAAGCTTATAAAAATATGTGCGAATTCCAAACATCCGTTCATTAAAACATGTCATCTCAAACACTGAAATATTCATAAAAGCAAAGTACTTAATATTCAATGAATTTCAGTGATTTTTAAAATTGTTGAATATCGGTTTTTATTCAGCGGCGCAACATACTTTTTTTGTCATGAAAAGTGGCAGCTTAAAAAAGCAGTTATCCACTTTCCGCAGAATCATCCTTTCTATGTATCAAAAGAACTGTGAATATAAATATTTATACTTGAAACTCAAACTATATTCAAGTGAAGCTTTTATGTAGGTAATATTTTTGAAGAAGCATATATACTTGTAAGTTTATAACCCATAGGTATACTTGGGGGAAAGCGTTACTTTGGAACTGAAAGTTTTGCTTTTGAATAGGCTGACAGCAAATTTATGAAAAGAAACCACATGCATTTTTGAATAAACGTGCAATACACTTTAAATGCATTTCCATAAATTTTCCTTATGTTGCATTGTAAAAAGTAATCCCAATTCTTAAAGAAATGTTCAGAGTTTTAAATAACATACATAATTTATTGTCTAGATCATCTTTCGAATGTTATTTATATTCCAATACTTGCAGTTTCTCGTCTATATATTATTTCTTCGTTTTTTTTGCTATTGTTCCTATTACCATTATTCTTGAATTTTTCTTTGAAACTCTTTTTTAAATTACTAGTAATCCTCTTGAGCACGAAGAGCTTAGTTTCAAAAATTTCTATTCCTTGGTAGTTTTTTTTTCTAACCAAACACGAAATTGGAATAAGGTTTTGAAAAACATTTCTAAATTTCCTACCTATTGAATAAAATGAGAAAGAACTGAAGCGATATGTTTATAAATATTTACTGCTTTTAGTAAAAATTTAGTAAAATTAAAATCCAAAACTCTTGGAAAAAATTATCAAAATTCTAAATTACTTTTGTAGCTACCCGAAACAAAAATATCTTTAAAATTATAGTAATAAATAGGGAAATGAATACGTAGGTTATCATGATACACATACCGAAATTTTTTTTCGCAATTTATGCACATGTTTCTGATTAATTATATCAGCAATTTTACATTATTTTTGAAACTCTAAAATTTTAACCTCTTTTTTTCATTTGTTATTTTTCTAAAATTAGCCATATATTTTGTGTGGTGGAGGAAGAGTTTGTTTTGTATATTGCTGTGTACCTTTCAGAAAATTACCCGTTCACGTACAATGGTTTGATGTCCACTTTATTTTTTCAACGTTTTGATAATAGTATTTTCAACAATATGATATTTTTTTACTTGAACCGTAACATAATGTTACGAAATTGTAATGTCGCTTCCCTGCCATGTTAGTTTTAAAGTTGAAAAGAGAGATTTACAGAGGTTCTTATTGAATGCTGAGGAAGCCAAGCTAATGCCACCTGACCTTGGCGACAAAATGAAGGTTCTCGAGTATGCAAGAATTATGGGTCCTTATCTGTATTAGGACTCGAGTTACGTAGATCTTGCTAGAAAATTCCATGTGATTTGAAACCCTGTCGAAAAACGTATAAATACCGAGGTGCTCAACGAGGAATGAATCTCATTGGAGTTTTGTCTGCCGTTGGTAAGCTTGTGAGTTGAGAGCTGTTGAAAGTGCTGTTACTGTTATTATTAGTGATTTGCTGTCTGTTTGTGTTGCTAAATTGTACAAGCGTTGTTTTTTCTTGTTTCCTTCTTGTGCTTCGAGTTTTCTGGAAAACACGTGATTAAAGCGTCAATCTCCATTATCCTCCTTGATCGAGTGCTTTCACCGTACACCCAGAGGACGATTTTCGTAACAATATATATTTATAAGAAAGATCGGAGGAAATTAGATCAAGAGAACTTTCACGTGCGTCCCGTTCATGCACCCAGTACACCTCCTAAATACAGATTCAAGTCTTAAATACAGGAGAATTCTTTATTGAAGAAATGTTGGCACACGATGAGTCTCCGTTGAAATCTCTTCTTGATCCCGAAGGTTTTCGGTCCAGGAAGCAAGAGTATTACCAGGCCACCGTATCTCTAAATAAGGATGGAAATCAGAAGCTAAATTATAAAAAAATGCTTTGGAAGAATAAATTATTTGTATTTTAGATTCTAAATAACCAGTATAAATGCCAGTAAAATTATAACATATAAAAAATAACCAGTAATGAAGTTGAATAAACTCTGTTCATTACTGCCCCGTCAAAATTTTTTAGTTGTCCTATTTGTCTTTTCCCTCTAAATTAGAAAAAGTACAAAGTCGAAATTGAGGAAACTCGTTTTATATAACTGGTTATGCATCTATTAACATTTGTATGTGCAGCTGTCATGTTTCCTAATTTAAAATGTTACACAAGGTCGTCGTATTCGATTCGGTATTCTCGTTTCTTGAATGAGTTTGTTTACGGGTACAAGAAGTTTTTCGAAGAAGTTTTTTTTAGGTACAGAAGTTTTTCAAAGAAGTTGGTATATAGGTTGTTTATAGTTACAGTTACTTGGCTAAGCAGTACAAAATGAAGCGAGGCAAATTGTTGGAAAATATTATTACCATTTGCTCCATATATATCAAATTACAATTTGGAATGAAATGTCAAATCCCTTCAGCAATATTTTGTGATTTTTACCACAAACATATTTAACTATTAGACTTTATATGCATTACAAGACCAATAAGAGTTTGGTTTTGTATGTTTCCATACATTTCGAAATAAATAAATAATGGTTTGCACGAATTTTGAAAATCGGAATTCTAATTTTAGAAATGAAAAATAGCAAATCGGAAAAGTAGGTTAACTAGACATTCATTGACACCTCGGGCAGTTATTGATACCATGATATTAAATTTAAAATAATAAGAATTTTCCAAGTTTCTGTTGAATAAATCCATCCATACTGCAAAAGTAAACTAAATAAGAACTAAAAAATATCAATATCTGTTGAGTCAATTACTCATCCATAAGGTGTCAGTAACTGCCCATTTACTCTCAAGGTATTGCAAAATACCGAGAGGGATAATTTCTTTTCCATGGAAATCGACAATTATGAAGATACAGGGTGTCCAACAAAGGACTCCCTCATTTTAAAATTAAATAACTCGGCAACGGAGATCGATAGAAGAACGAAACCAGTGATATGCTTAGTCTGAAAGCTGTAAAAATCTGATACAAAAGTTTCAAAATTAGTTTTAAATGTTGCCGACAGGTGGCGCTGCAGGTTGTAATAGCTATTCAGAATCCGATAAGAAATCTATAAACTGTCCTTGGCAAGCACGAAAAATGCCTAATTTGAATCGATTGTGATGTGATTGCAACGATTACTTGCAAATGACAGTTTATAGCTTTCTTCTCGAAATCTGAACTGTGATTACAACGTACAGCGCCACCTGTCGGCAACATTTATAACTAATTTTGAAACTTTTGTATCAGATTTTTACGGCTTTCAGACTAAGCATATCACTGGTTTCGTTCTTCTATCGATCTCCGTTGCCGAGTTATTTAATTTTAAAATGAGGGAGTCCTTTGTTGGACAACCTGTATAAGCGTGATTAAAGTAGTACTTTTAAAACCCATTCGAGATGGCGCAATGTTTTGGAGACCATCCCCAGAAGCCGAAATGTGTATTTGGTTTATATTGACCATTTTTAATAAAAAAACATGTTTGCAATAGAAATCAGTCACTTCGTAACTCACTTCGTACAAATAAGATGATTGAACACCATGTGTGCAGGTCGCTCCTCAGAATAGTTAGACGTGAAAACGTCTTTCCGCTCGTCGGTCGAACTTTTCTGTGTGACAAGATACCGTAAAAATACCCGGCCCCGGGTTGCCCTCAAAAGGGATTTTTGGAAAAAAAAAGGAATTTTCTTCACTAACTTCAGTTTCAAGATCTTCCATTTCACTTTCATTTTTATTATAATCTTCCGAATCAGTTTCCTCAAAAATCTCATCAAGTGTATCGTCTAACAGTTCTGTATTCATATTCATGTCTTCCTCAACAAAAGGAGGATATAAGTAAATTGAAGCTAAAAAATATCATAAATAAAAGAAACATTCAATTAATTGCAACAAATAATACAGAATACGCCATGATATCATAAATGCATAAAAAATACATTTGTAGCATAATTTGTTGTGCACTTTTTGAGGAAGGACAGAACTTAGAAAAGGAGGACGGTTGGTCACCTTAATTTTAGGGACTTATTTGAAACCAATACCAATTTTATGTTTACGCACTTCTAAGATAATTTTTATTTTAAACCAGCCTTATCCCGAAGGCTGCCTTTTTCATACCGACTGATAATTGCAATTCAATATCATTGCACACACGGTGTGCTACCCGTCTTTTTGGCTCGGAAATGCATTGCACACACAGTGTGCAATCCGTCTCGAATGGGTAAAGCACCTTCGGGAATTAAAGAGCTAAAATAGAGTAATTCAGGTGAAGTTACAACGAATCGCAAGTTTATTGAACTATTTTTTCTATGAATTAATAGTATAAATACTGCTTTAAAGGGACAGAACGCCTCCCCATGCCCCCGCGTCTATTTCTTTAAAGGGACAGAACGCCTCCCCTTGCCTATTTCCTTAAAGGGACAGAACGCCGCCCCATGTCCCCGTGCCTGAAGTCATTACAGCGACTGTACCGGTTGAGTGGACATGGGACAGAGAGAGTATTTTTATTAGAAGAATTAAGTTTATATCTGTAAGGTATTTTTATTAACAATATTTTTTTCGCATTTCAGTTTCCGAACGAAATCAGTCCAGCTCAAGATCAAGTGCCGGTCTCATCGTGAAAGTTGCTGCATTGTTCACAATCCTCGCATTCCTTTGACAAAGTGATGATTTCTGTTGTGCATGAAGACTTTACCCAGAAAGTGAAGAAGCGGATTTAGGCTTTCTGCTTTGCCATTTCTTTGACAGACGGTTTCTGTCAGACCAGCAAGCATTCCGAGTGCTGTACAGAAAAGATTTTAAAGCTTAAAAAGTGATATGAATGGATGGTTTTAATGGAAGATAATTATTCTATTCATCCTGATATGGACCAGATGTTTCTGTTGAATGGTGGTGCCATGGGCGACTGAAGAAGCAATGATTAAGACATTTTGCATAAATGATGCATGCGTATTACAGTGATAAACGACTTTTTATGATGAGAGAAAGGATTGTTGTCTTATGAGTGATGTTATAAATAAAGATGTGGACTATTTGAATTTTACAAGCAGTTTGGAATTACTTTCACAATTTTTGCAATTACGAATGTCTTTTCAAATATTTTTGCATTTTGGCCAACTGGAGAAATGTAGCAAGAATTTCATTTTGTTTCAAATTCATAAATGTTTCTTTAATGTATTATATCGAATATCTAATTTCGAAGCAGATTGACAAGGAAGTAATGAACAAAGTGACAGATTTAAAATTAATGTTAGAATGAAGCAATGTTGAACAGTGTCTGAAAATTATAAAATAGTTATTTTTGAAATATGAACATTTTAGTCAAGATATTGAAAACTTCTTTCTTAAGTTTTCTTTCATACGAGTCTAGAGAAATAATAAGATCTTTGAGAAAAAGAAAAATTACCTTTAGTGTTCATCGCAAAATATTTTTAAAAAGGCTCAAAGTTCTTTACGCTGTTATAGTAATCTCTTAATTATTCTTATTTTGCATACTTGAAGCTTCCGTCGTATTACCCATATAAGAGAAATACATTTTGAGCATGATTTTGAAATTTGCAATTTTCTTTCTTACTATTCGACACATTTAAATCTTTATAATTTAGGTAAATAGATGTGTACAAATTTCATTTGCTGGATTTTGGTGATCTTTATATTTTGCTATTCACCATATTTTTCAGATGGGAAAACATGCACTACAGTTCGTATTTGACGACTCATAAAAATACAACAATTACGTAATTAACGATTTCCCATGACAAATGTAACTTTGTACAAATATTTAGCTCATTATAAATGTTTTACCTTTTACTCATTTAAGAAAAAGTTTACTTCGTAATAAAAGTTGCTTATTTTCTTACATTAAGAGGATAATTTAACATTGGCAAAAAAAAAAATAGAATAGTAAAATGTCTTTAATGCCTTTATGTTTAACAATTTGAATTCTAAAATCGCTAAAGAGGATCATATGAGGCAGATCATAATTTATATAACTATTAATTATATTATTCCTTGCTATTTATCGATTACGCGATTCTATAATTTTCCTTAAATAGATTGTCTAAAAGGAGCTTTTAGAATTATGCTTAAAATTACAATTATTAAAGAATAAGAGAGAAACATTTTGCGAGAATTCTTCGCAATTTTTATTGCCTTATTTGAGGTTCTATAACTTTATTTAAGAAAAGGACACTGAATGTGATTTCATCAAGAAAATCTTTTATTAAATGATATTGTTTCTAATTAACCAATTAAATCTACAGCCATAAGATTGTAATGCATTGGATTTGAAAGGCGAAAACAATGAAGATATTATGAATTGAAAATAAATGTTAATACTTGTCATTACTTTACCAAGTACAGGCAAAGTACCACTGATACGTCTGATACTATAAAAGATTAGCATACTTAGCGGATACTAATTATAATTTTGCGCGCTGTTGTTTTTTATAACTACTTACATATTGTATGAAACATTACTCTCAAACAGATGTTATTGCACTAATTGTATTGAATTCAATGACACTTTTCGAAATTTAACAGAGTTAGAATAATTTAATTTCTGTTTAAGTTCAAGTGGTGTATAATAAATACTATCTCAACTTTTAAACTCTGTAAAAATGTATATTATCTGCATCAGATAAATCAATGCATGTAATATGTATAATTTGAATTTCTAATAAAAATACTAAAAACATTTGTTGATTTATAGTTAATTCAAAGTGGAATACAATTTTCAGCCTACCATCCATATTTTTACCGTAAAAGTAAGAAGATATGAAGATATATATATGTTACCGTTAAAGCGTATAATTCAGATATTTAATAGAATAATAGGCATTCGACTTGGTAATTCATGAAATAATGGATTGAAAGTAACTAGGTAAATCATGAAATACCTAGTTATTCTATGAAATAACGAATTCCACGCTTTAACAGTAATGTATACACTGATTTATTTTTGTTGTTTACAGTAGAGACAGTGTTACCTAACATATTAGAGATGGGTACTAGAGTTTTCTAACTGTTACGTATCTGTAGTAATATTATTTCCAACTTACTATATTGCCTAATTTCCCTTTGTTCCATTTAAGCTAGAAACTCGATTCTCTATTCCTTCTATTGACTGCATCATGAATTTCAGTCTTTTTATTATTTTTCGAGGAGAAAAATAATCCTCTTTCTTTCACAATTACAAAAATTTCAATACTAGCCGGTAGACCAGGCAGTATTAAAGCAGAGTAAAAAAAAAGCATTCCCCTTTGTTTTCAGTTTAAAAAGAAAAAAATCATTGTTTAAATAATTGATTTGATTTCGTATGTACTGTCGAGCTACTAAATGAAAAAATTAGTTTCTTTGACTTTGCCTTTTGGAGCAGAGTTTTTTTTTTGCTCATTTTAATCGAATTACTGTAGTTTAAATATTCTAGAATATACTATTCTCGGGAGAATCAAGTTTCTGGTTTGAAAAAGTCAAAAAAATTAGAAGAAAGTAATTAAAAAAATTGCAATAATCTTTTTCTGCTCGTGTTTTGCATGTTTTTTCATAAACATGGCAAAAAACAAACATGCAAAATAAAAATAATACAGTGCAAACCTGAATAAACAAAAATAATAAATGATCAGAAGGAGAAAAGAAAGATGATGTCAAAAAATCATTTTCTTTCGAATTATGACTGCCAATCCCTTATGAATGCCAAGAACAAAAAATTAAGAAATATTACAGGACTAGAAAGGTAAAAAATATAAATTAGGACACAATGGGGCAATTAACTTTTTTTCTTTATAATATGTACAATAAAGAGCGAAAAAATATTGAATAATGCTAATTTAAAGAACAACGCTGTGGCATCTAATCATAGATATCATGTATTTTCTAAAAATGAAATGTAAAGGAGAATTTTCTCTTTAAAAACACAGATGCTTATATTATTTAAGTGGGACATCTGACAGAGAAATTTGGCAGTTTATAATTCCTTCTATATTTTCTGTATTCAATAACCGCAATATAAAAATGAATCTTGGATAAAAATTTGATTCTACCGTTAAAACTTCTTTTAACATATTTGTGGTAACTATTTTATAGTTTTTAATTGATTTTTGATGTTTGAATTACTAACTAAAAGTGCCTCAAGCTCAGTGCTAGATTAACGATGAACTAATTTTTAATAATGTCGAAATTAAAAGCAATCACCCTTCCTTTGTTTATAATTTGACTTATATTTGGTATACACTGTGTGCCAACCATAGGTAAGCTGTTTGCTATATGTCACAGAATTAAGAATATTTGATCGGTTTCACTGGCTGCCCTTTTGAACTTCATGATGGTTGTCTCACAACAAAGAAGTGATCCAACGTCAATGGGAAGGTTTCAAATTCTGATCTGACCTGCTAGAATTTCATACTGGTTTCACTGTTAAGATCGCTGGTTGTGTTTAACGTTCAATGGATGGTTCCAGAGTATCCCATAGCGTCTAAAACTGCATTTATATCCGGGATTCTTGGTGGCTATTTCAGCTGTGACAACTTCTCAAGTCAGATGGTAGTAAACCAGGACTTGTGCGCATACATACTCATTTGAAGTCAAAAATTCCAATTTATTACAGTTAAACATCTTTCAAGCTTCCATAATTTGAATCCAACTATAAAAGAAGCATAGTAATCATTTTAGTTTGATAAAATTTCCTGAAGAAGAAATCATCTGAATAGGATGCATGTTAAGCATTGATGACGTACAGCCATAACTGCATACAAATAAAGACAATAATATAAAATGTGAAATAATAATAATAACGTAATAACAAAAAATAGAAAAATATATGTAAAATCTTACCACTTAAACCATGAACCACAAAAACACGTTCCGCGTTTCTCTGTAAGAGTATCAGACATCAGCAGCATAAAATAACAAATAAGCTTTAGCAAAATATTTTCTATGAGAGCAATGATGTAACACACGATTGCGTTTCCTGGAGAGGTAATTCTCCACAAACGTCTCTCTCTATTTCTTTAGAAATAATTGAAAGAATGTGAATAAATAGAATATTATATAATTTTCAACTTATCTATTCCATTTCTTTCTCAGTGAGTCCTATCCAAGATGATGTTCATCTCTATACAGTAGGCAGGACACTGATGAATCAAGTATAGCTTTATTTATAATATTCCTCCAATTTCCTTGTACACTATGTAATATTTTTCTTTTTCTCTGAAACGGATTAAAGTCTTTAAGTTGAACGATGATGTTCTGCTTCAAATAAAAGAATGGAAAATCGGTGCTCCTAATAAAAATACATCGCTCACAGCTTTTTTTATTACACTCATCCTACAAAACCCTATACTATATGGAGCAGGCTGCAGAATATCATTCACAACAAGCATACTTAACAATGGATGAAAACTGAAGAGTACTTCATTTGTGCCCATGAACTTCAGACAGCCTGATTTTACAGCTAATTTTATAATTATAACTGGCTATTTATTCAAGATGGTATGATGGCTGATCATGGCATTCTACAAAGAAATTTCCAGCCACTTCTTATGGCTGTTTTACAACACTGCTCACAACGTCACACAAGATGAATCATGAATGACAATGTTGAATGGGCGAAATTGACCTATTTCTATGGTTAAGCTTAATATTATTTAACTGACAACCTTATTTCTAGAGCTGTAATGGTACGGAAATGGTCGGCCTGTGACTATGTGATCTGTTTGTGACGTCAAGAGCAAAGGGATTTTACAAAAATACACAAAAGTCAGGCTATTCTTTCAGAAAGTTAACGTTTTGTAATTTTTTAAACATGAAATTGATTAACGATTTTTAAATTTACTTGTTGACATGATTAATTAAAAACTTATTCACAGAAAGGACAGATGAGCGAGAAAAAAGTAGCAGCTATAACCTCTCTTAGTAAAATTAACTGAATAAGAAAGCTTAGAAAGAAGAAAAAATGGAAAGATCTTGAACTAAAGACAAAAGAAAAATATAAAAAAAATATGCATCTTCGGCTGGCTGTTTTTATGGTAAATGAAGAACTGAAAGGATTTTGAAATCTTTAGCTAATTTAAAGTGAAGATAGAAGAGAATGATAATATATTCAATAAAATTCTTCTAAAAATTTCATTCTAGAGGCTTTGTTTAGATATTTTCATATAAAATTATTCAAGCGATTTTACCTATTAAAGTATTTTAACATAATTCAGTAAATTACCAAGATTAAATAATCTGATCCTGTTAAAACAATTCTACTTGCTTAATAGCAATAACTTGATACAATTTATAAAAATGAAATTCTGCCTCAAACTAAAGAGAAGATTATCTGACATTGACTTTGCAGTATGAACTGATATCTAAGTCTTTACGTACCAAACCAAGGTGAAGCCAGCTAACCCTAGATTATGTTTAACCTGCACCAGGTGGTGAGCATATGTATTTGACTGCAAACATTCAGCCACCATTCCAGTTTCTTTTGCTAATACAACAATTATCTATCTCTCTCAAGTGGAGATTTTTCACATGATATATTCCTTATTTCAAGTTTGCAAGAATTTCTTTAAAATACGCTTTCAGTTCAAAATAAGCCCAAATTGCAGTTAAATATCTTTAAGTACATTTTTAACAAACTGTATGGCTGCTGTCAAAATTTGTGGAACCGTTTCAGTTTTCTAAATTAGCCCTTTATATACTGAATTGACTTCACAGCAATTTTTTAAATGTATTTTTGCATCACTAGTTAAGTTTTCGTGCTGAATAACCTCAGGAAAGAGCAAAATAATTTCTTAATAAATTAAAATATTTTAATTAATAACTAAAATATTTCTATTTCGTCTGTCTTAAAGAAAAGTGGTCATAATACTAAGATATAAGCATTCGATTAAAACGGGACTTGAAAATATCGTTAGGAAAAAAAGTATTAAAGAAAGAGATATTTCAGAGATAGAACTTGAAGCTACTTACTAAGTAATTATACTCAATAAAACGCAGCAAACTCTCTGTACAAACTCACTGTACTGCATTTGTGCTTACAGTTATGAAGGTATAACAAATATCGGTAAGCCCTCATAGTAACAATAATTAAAAGTGTTTATTTTTTATCTTAAAATGAAGAAACATATGCTAGCTGTTGGTTCTCTTCAAGTTCAAATCAATAAGTTTCTGTGTATCGTAATATTATACTGCAATAAAACGTTATATATATTAAATTTCTTGTAAATCATAATGAAAATAATTTTTAATAAAGTTAAAGCATAACAAAAAAAGGAGTAAATAGTAAAACTCATGTTTAACTAATTGTAAAGCTTGGCTTACAGAAGAAAGTTCTTCAAACATTTTTCAGGACGTGAAAAGAAAAGCTTATCTATGCACAATTATTCTTCAATAATTTCTTACAAATGTTTAATTATTTTTAGGCCATTTATTTATTCATTGCAAAAGTGTTAAATGCCTTAAATTTTCACTCTGAGTTTTAATAAAGTACATGCATGCGAATACAAATGCTTTACGAATGGATTTGAACTTTAATATAATGGTATTATTATTAAAAGAACGAATCTAAGAAAAATGAGTTATGTTCAAACGCATCCTCTTGTATTCTTAAAATCTACAGCAATAATAGCGAAGCAGTAAGTATATACTAAGAAAAAACATTTTTATCTTCTCTTTCAAGGGTGGTAGATATACATGGTATCAGTATATTACTGATCTCGTTCAACGTCTGTATCGATTCCACTGAAGTTCCGTCATGTATGTGGACCTGTTACACGTTACAGGGTTATTCTCCACGCTTTTACACCACACCGCTGGTGTGGTTAAAAGCTTGGAGAATAGGGGGTGGGGTGGACCCAGCTCAGGTGTCAAGTGTTCCAGCGCGTCAACGGAACCCGGTTCAAAGGTACGAGGTCCGGCCGAAAATAGCCCTGGTTTTGCTTCAAAACGGGATATTAATATGACTCAGATTAACCTCTTCGTTTACATGGGTATCTGACTCGTTCACAGAATAGCATATTTTTTCAAAATCCTTAAATCTATAAGTAAGTCAAAGTGACAATTAATTTAAATGATGAAAGCCTCTTGGACAGGTTTAAGTACCTAAAGCTCCTTTGTATGTTTATATGGATTGAAAGAGGCACGGATAGGACGTTTTATCTAATTAGGGGATTCAATAAATTCATAGGTCAAGATAGAATATGGTCGTAGTTATTCCAGAGAAAATGAAGCGATATAGAAGAGAAAAAAATATATTATTTAATCGAAAGTGAAATATTCTGGATACACAGTTTCTGGAACATATATTTCTTACAACTTATTTTGAATTAAGTTTAAAATCATTTTCCTCCATTTATGATAATGTACTTTCATAGCCTGCTTAAAAATTATTTTTAAGCGCACTTTCCTACTTTTATTATGTAAGCTTTCTTTAAAACACTTGGAAGAAAACAAAGACATTGTAAATTACTCCAAAAGAAACCTCTTCTCCCCTCCCCTTTTCTTCTAAGTAAATCATCTATGAAACCTCAGCTGCTTGAGCCCCAAAAGAGATTAAGGTAGTGACTCTTGAAAACGTATGCAAGAATTCTTTTAAACCATGAATAAAATCAATAATCGCTTCCAAAATATTTGAAGTGACTGCACACAGCTACGCGCTCTCACACATTTCCTGCCTGACTTCATGAATAATGTATGCATACATGAATAATAATTAGGAATATTTCTTCATTTCGAAATCGGTTACGTTGAGTGTATGCCAGAGTTGATTTTTTTTCATTCACTCATTCATTCAGCACTCAAATGCTCACAGTCTTTTAATCTTTTAACCAAAACACGGAAATATTCACTCTAATGGTAGATTTGCCCCGATTTTTTTCATTTCGTCCTTGTCCAAATTGATTTAACATAAAGAAGATCAGCGATTATTTTCGCATTAAATGTAAATAACTCACATTTCCCGAAATAAATCGAAACAACAACAGAAAACTCGTTCTTCGACTTGAATAGGATTAATTGTTTTATGTTTTTATTGCAAATGCCATTGTGCAATTAATAAAATTGGTTACTTGCTTATTACAGTAAGTTATCAAAATGCTGTAGATAACAATCATTCATTAAATGATTAAGTTGTTCCTCGGGGCTTTAACGGGTCGACCAAATGGATGCAGTTTGTGCAGTTGGATGCCACTTATCATTTAATAGATTTCTGGCTGATTACTTAAAACTGTTCGAAAGTGTGTGTAGTTTGCCCGCCATATTCGTACGAAATTCAATCCGCTGTCTAACAGCCCAGCTAAAAAAAATCTGCATAGAATCTCAAGGTCTTCTTCAGATTTTCTGCAGAAAAAAAATGCAAAATATGTGAAGAAAACTATGTTCCAAATACCTTCAGATTTTCTGCAGAAACAAAATGTAGAATATCTGAAAAAAATTTGTTCCAAATACCTTCAGATTTTTCTACAGTCGAGGTTTAATTATTAATTTAATTGATCTAATTTGTGATTCAACTTACTTGCCAATTCAGATTGTGAAAAAACTTCAAACTCATCCTGTTCGGGATTCGAACCCGCGTTCCTCTATTTGGCAGGCAGGAACGCTAACCACAACGCAGCAAAGGAATACACGTGAGAGGGATGACTTAATCAATTTGAGTTTTAGCGTCACCATAGCTCTCGTGGCGGCATCTAGTGGTGTAAAAATCAACCAAGGTCAGAATACGTATTTCAAAGTCGTAGAGATGAGTAACAGATGTGATTAGCAATATTTTTGTTCAGTAATTTAGATTCTCTGTTTCAATAAATTCGTTTTCACCTTCTATCTTTCTGGTAAGCCTTCTCTCCATCCAAAGAGCGCAAGCTCCACTTTTCCCTTCTTTTTGCAGGAAATAGCTAGTCAGAAAGACAGTTGGAAAACTAATTGGAAATTAATTAAATTATGGGGGAAAAGTTTAAAATGGTAAAACCTTAAATATTTGTTTTAAAGATAATTTTAGAATTCTTTTTTTCAGTGGCATATTTAAAGACAATTTTCGATTGGGAATTTTTTTGAAACTTCTGTCTGCTGTAGAATTAACCAATATTGATAATTATATTCTAATTTTGTTTTATATCCTTTGGAAAATAAAGCTGCAATATTAGAGAATATGGTGCAAAATATGCATTTAGAGATATTATGAAATGCAGATATTATGAAATTGCAGTTGAATCTTAAAAAAAAATCAAGATATTGGTCGAGTTTAATGATTTTGTGGAAATCTGCTAAATAACTACAAATTGAATTGAAGACAAAATGCAAAGTCTTGAAAAATCTACAGGACATTTGAAGAAAAAAATAAAAATAAATTTTTTTGCAGATTTTTTGTTGTCTTACAAAATCTGCAGAATATTTAGAGAAAAATATAATAAGAAAATTTTATGCAGATTAAATTGAAGAAAAAAATGCAGATTTTTTGTGTCTTCAAAAAATCGGCAGAATATTTAGAGAAAAATATAATAAGAAAATTTTCTGCAGATTTTTTTTAGCTGGAAGACTACTTAATGAGATACGAATTGAAACAATTAGCTGGAAAAAAGCAGCTTTAGAGTTTTTGTGGAATGATTTCCGAAAACAACTGTACCTCGAAATGTGCATTTAGAAGAGGTCCTCAATTGTATAACGATTATACTATATACAATTAATGTAATTTAATGGAGTGTAGATCTGTGGTTTAATTAAAAAAATAAATATTTGGTACACCATTTTCTTTAACGTGATCTTGGGAGCTTCAACAAAATGTGTGCATTATCCATGAAATAAACTTACATTAACCTGGTATATTGGATACGTCTTTATAAATAATCATGTTTCCACCTTTAATTTCAATGAAACATATTCAAATATCGGGAAAAAGTATTCAAAACTGTCGATTAAAACTCGTTTAGTGGGTATATTTTTATCCGAGAAAATAGCATATTACTGCATTCCATGGATAACTTAAAAATGCTTTTACATACAATTTTTTGAGGAAAGATTCCAAGAAACATTTTTCTTAAAACAGAGAAGCAAGTCAACATATTCACTGCCACCGACGCGCTGAGGTGACGTAACTAAAAACCCATAATCTATTTAGATAACTACTATAGAGAAGGGGTTAAGAGATGGCATAGAAGGGGTATCTAATTAGATAAATGGTTCGAATCTCATGAGTAAATAGTGACAGCGACTGTGTTAAAAGCGGTCAGTTAAGTTAAATCTTGATGAAATTGTAGGTTAACAATCCAAATATTGATGCTGGAACATTTGCGCTGGCAGTTTCTTTCAGAATCTTTAAAATTTATGTAAAATAAATGGGAATATTCTCATCTCAACTTTGTGGTATATTTCGCCAATATGAGGGGAATGTTATGGGATGTTTTCTGTTTAACTTCGACGAGTAGTGAAAAGAACTCTGCGTGCAGTTTGGAACAGTTCCTCTTCTTACTGACCGAATGGGTCCTTACTTTGACACATATCTAAAGTGTTATTGTAATGACTATATACCAAATTTCATGTGTCTGATTGCAGTTTTGAGTTGTTCACTTACACACGGATAGACAACTTACCTTTTGAGAGATTAGGCTCAAAATTACTGCAAATTAATACATAACATTGATATAAAGAATTTCATTCATCAAAATCATAGTGTTTATACACAGCCACACGGGCAAATAGAAAGATAGGCAGCTTTCCCGGACGAATTAACTCAAAAATTTGACAGCGATCCACAAATGTCGTCGTCGACACGAAATTCCATCTATCTATGTCGTTCCATTTTTGAGTATCGTGTTCACAGTCAGGCAGTTATAATTACAAAAAATATTATTAACGGGAAACGTGGGAATTAATCAAAATCTGGTAGTCGAATGGCATTAATTGTGTGTTTTTTGACGATTACAAATCCTTCTCTTTGTGTGATTCGTATTCAAGAAAGATCAAATAATTGAGCAAACAATAATATGCTGCATACATAATTTGAATCCGAAAAGTTTTAGTAAAATAATTAGTGTTATTTCGTATTCAGAAATGGGTTTGTTGAATTTACCCGAGTTGATTTTTCTTATTCGTCCATTCTTCATTCAAACGTTGATACACTGGCTTAATATTCTAATCTAAGCGCGGAAATATTCACTGTTATAACATATTCATCCTAGTTTATGTTTTAGAATCCATTATTTTATTTTCGTCCTTGCCAGAATTGATTTTATACAGAGAGGATCAGTGATTATTTTCGCATTTATTTAAATAACTTGCATTTCCCGAAACAAATAGAATAACAATAGGAAACAGGTTCTTCGATTTCATCTCATACTCTTAATGTAGCAGCAAATGAATTGCGCATTAATTGTGTTGGTGTTTTTGTTGTTACAAATGTCATTATGCGTTTTACAAAATTGGTCGCTTGCTTATTATACTCAATTATTCGAATGATGTCAATAACACCTATTGAGTAAATGATTAAGATAATTTTTTATGTTTTCATAAGGATGATCAATTAAAGTTATATGACAGATGTAATCAGTGATTTTTATTAAATTAGTATTTGATAGGCAAACTTTTAAATTAAAATTAAAAAAGGTTCAAAAGATTTTAAGTACCATAAGTAAATATAAAACAAATCCCATTAAGTTAATTTTATTTTCACTAAAACGATAATCATTCAGTAAACAAAACATTTTCCTCAAATTGCATGAATGGATTGGGAGAAAAATTTCCAAACACAAAGGCACCCCCCAAATCCATACAAATCAAAAGTAAAGTGAAATATACTCAAAACAATGAAATTCACAAAAAATCTTCCTCGGTAGGGAATTCCTGAACAATGGCATATACTTTGATGTTTGGTTTTTTTCCAGAAAGCTTAGGACGTGCTAGCGTTTGGTAAAGATGGTTGCTGGATGTTTATTTCCAAGCGAAACACAGATATTGGTCAGTTACCTTTAAAAGTTCTAGAGAAAGGCGACATATCCCCATGTACAAGAGCCTAATTTTGTTTCTACCTTAAGTGTCATCTAGGTGCTCCGAGTCGATTCGATCATTAGAACGTGCCACATTTTCTTTTTATCATGAGTTCGTGATTCTCGATCAAATAGGATTAGAACTGAAACTTATGTAATTGATATAGTTTTATCCAAATATAATTTAATACTTCAACTGAACAACAAATAAAGAAAGAGTAACGTCTAGATTAAGGCTAGACAAAATCTTAAAATATTTTTTTAAAATGGGGGAGTCTGTTGGAGAAACAAGAATATACTTCTAAATCTTTCAAAACAACGGAATCAGATGAGTCGTTTCCCCCATTTAGGAGATTTTTATCATCCATCTTTAGTAGGAATAAAACTGTAACAAGAGTGATGAAACAGTTCCAAATCCATATATAAGAAAAACTTATATGCAAGGTAATTCAAGTTTCCCTTATCTTTACTTCACGGAGAGAATGCAATGCTATTGCTTTCATTGTACGAAATATTTCCAGCTCACAAACAAAAAAAAATGTTCTAGTACAGAACATGCTCCATACATGATGAAAGGATAAGGTGTCATTTAGTTTTATATGCATTTCCAATTTTTTTTAAGTTAAAATATTTTGATAGAAAATAATTGTGTTGAAATGGGAAAACAATATACTGTCTATGAAAACTTTAGGAAGATTCAGCTTCGTATATCCAGTGAAGCTTTCTAACTTATATTTCATTCGAAAACAACGCTTTTTTTATTTCATCGTAGACAGAGACAAATAATATTTGCGGTTTTCAAAGGGAATATTTTAATAATTATAGAAACACACTCGAAATGGAGATGATCACAAAAAATAACCAATGAACTATACGAAGACCAACTTTTCTTTGAAAATGAAAGCAAAAATTTTATAAGAATCAGTGTTTTTCTCAGTATGAGTTCTCGCGGGTTTAGCTAGTTATAACATATTCCATTAATATTAAACTAGCTTATTACTTTTCCTACCTTGCTAGAGAGATAAAATTGTGAGATATAAAACTGGTTGGTGATATAAATATAGCTACACAGGAAATAAGAATGATGAAATAATTTTCATTTTTTTCAGTAATCATGGATTTTTTTTCATTGCTTGAGAATTACATTTATCTTTTAGACAAGAATGTAATGTAAAATCCTTTATAAGCCACGAAAGCAAAAATAAAATCTGTCTCGAAATATCAGACACATGATATAATCTTCTTTGCGAAAAGTATTCTGAAATAAGACAAAACGTCCTTATTTGCTTTTCAATCCAATCTCTCAGATTTAAATATTATTTCGAAACAGAATTACTCTATTACGAAATTTGTGAAAAAATAATAATCTTGAAATGCTTGTATAAAAATAATAACCAACAGACCAGAATGAATTTTTTATTCTTGAAATAAATCTTGTATAAGAAGCTTTCGTGCATTATATTAATTTTAGATTGATTAGCTGACATTCCTGGGAATTCTTCAAACCATTCATTCCTTTAGCTGTCTTTGGGTATACAGTGGATTTCAGCCAAGTTTCTAATGTAATTTATTTGATGTTAAATCATACTTGTATGCTTGAAGGATATGATACTTTCTGGCTAAATGATCCGAAGCGGAATGGATGAATAAAAGAAACAGAAAATAAATTTTTAGAAGAAAACTAACGCGGCAGATAAATAAGAGAGAATACTCTTCATTGTAATAAAAGAGTTTTTACTTAGAAGAGCATAAATGGTCTTTTGTAGTATAACAACGGATTCGGAAACCCTCCGCTCTTTTGCGCATGAGGCCGGACGGAGTTATTTTCATTAAAATAGGGGGAAAGGGAAGAACGGAAGGTTTACATTTTATTGAGCGTGATCTAACAAAGAACTCCGGAAATGCGCTCATATGACTCATTGCCTGACACCCCTTTCCAGTGTAAAATCGTCCAAAAGTCGTAGTCTCGGAATCCGTTGCTGAATAGTTCATTGTTATAATCAGTGGTAATTCAAGTTTGCAGTGCGTATGATGCCACAAGCGACTGCATTGAAGATGAATGACACAGTGTTTCTTCACGTTTAGCGGACATTAGAAGAGCTCTGTGAAATTAAATACACTAAACGTGGTCAACCAAACTAAAGGGGGCGGGGGAAAGCCGTTTCCGATAACGATTTTTTTCGGTTGAGCCTTAATCATCTATTACTGTTTTGTATGTAATTACAGTTTTTTATTCTGAATTGTTTTGAGCTTAAAACGAATTCAAAACTCTCTTTGTACGCTACACTTACGTTCTGTGTTAAAGTTAACCCTCCGTTGGGCGCAGTATTCACACCAGCGAGTTTGGGCGCGGCAGGCACAGGTAAACAATATCTTAATTAATGTTGTTAATACCCATTAATCTTAATTTTATCATTCAAAAATTAATCACTGACCTTCTTGTGGAGGCTTAGATGAAGAAAAGTGGGGATATCGTTTCAAAAAAAAATTCGCTTTCGCGATTATTTCCGTTCAGTACAGTACGCGTTTTTTCGATTTGCGATTTCAGAGGCTTTTCGGATAATCCGGGTTTCGGTTAACTCGAATTCGGTTGACCGGAGCGTTACTATAACGCCTATTATAAATATGTTCTCAGAACACTAAATATTCATTAATTGTGTTAAGAAAACGCTTTCTGCTCAAATGTATCAGTTACTTTTAAAAACATTTTCATCATATTCAGAACTATTGGCTAATCAATAGACTAAAAATTCCTTGTTTTAACAACCGTTGTCCCTCAATTATTTCTATTACATACAAAATATACAATGGTGAATAATACTATCTTCATCAAAAGAGAAAAATCAGAAATTAAATCTCAGAAATACGATTTCATACTTATGAGCTTTCATGCTCAATATTCAAATTTGCTCTACATCCAGTATTGTGAATAGGATATGAAATGCAGTCATCTTTCAAACCAAGATAAGATTGTTTAAACACAGCGCGCATATTCGATTAATCTGAATAATTTTGTTTAAATTCTAGAAATAACGGATAACTCGATCGTACAATGAAATGTAATGGCGGAGATAAATCACTGAATAATGGTCTTTATTCTGAAGAATTGTTCAGATATTTATAGCAATCGACAGTTGGAGCTTTTGATTCATTTCCAAAACTTTACAATAAATGAAAAGTCTGACCAGTTATTAGTTAATTTCTAAGTATGCTCTAAATTTTTATTGTAGAAGTTTAAAGAAGAATAAGTTACAAGTTTCAGAAGTTACAAAAAGTTCATAAATAAACAGAATTAATACATATAAAAGTTAAGCTGTTATTTTCTTTCTATACTGTCAACAGTAGTTATCAACCAGTGAGATTTTTCGTGCTCAAAAAGTCAGTAAATTAAATAAAAAAAATATTAACATTACATTTTTTTTTTGAAAATTTAGTAGATAAGATCCTTCCCATACTAATTCTAATGCATTTTTTAAAAAGTATAAAATGAGCAGCTTATCGTGCGAAAATTGTTAGTTTTAAACATATAAAGCCAAAACTTCTAAAGTACACAGGAATATACTAATTCTAATGCAGTTTTTAAAAAGCAAAAATTGAGCAGCTTATTGTGCGAAAATTGTTGGTTTTAAACATATAAAAAGAAAACGCTTAAAGTACATAAGAATATACATTTAAATAAATAAACTGATTACATGTTCTGTTAATTGCCTTGACAATAATAAAATAAAAACCAGTTACTAGCTGAATAAAGAAAAAAAAGTACACTTATGCGGAATTGGCCTCTTTTTAACATTTTTAAAGCAATTTAAGTATTTATTTAAAGAGGTTCCTTCTTAAAATCGTTAATTTGCATTCCTCAAAACAATGCTTAAAAAATTATTTCTTTCAATGAATCTTTAACAAAAGTGTACTTGCCGAAAGAAAATTAAGAGATGCTTGAAGATTAATAAGCTATCAATTAAACTTTATTTCAAAGGTCACTAATGAATGAAGTATGGAATCTGCAAGTCATTAAGGTTTTGATGCCTTCAAATAGGAGGGAAAAAATAGATAGAAATTAATCGTAACAGCGATTTTCCTGTAATTGAAAAATACTATTTATATTCTATTTAAATAATTTCTTTTCAATTTTTTTGTGAGTTATCGTAAATATTTGAATACGTACAAATAAAAATTAAATTTGTTTCCAAAGTTTTTGCTAGATTCTTGAAAATTTGCAATCTTTTAGTGATTCCTAGCATCTACGAATTTATTTTCCTGCGCATTCATTATTTTAGATTTAATTTTGATATAGTTTATTTTTAAAGTAAATTAAAAATGCTTTCATCTTTATTTTAAATATAGCTTTCTCCCCCTGGAAACAGTATTTTAATACATAATTTAGGAGTACAATATTTGTTTCCTTTATATTTCAGACTCCTCGTTAATTCTTCTTTTTGAAGTTTTTCTAAAACGCATATGCTTTTAAAAGAGTTTTGAGAGCAACTTTTTATATATTTTTATCTTTATATATGGGATTAACTTGAAACAATGGCTGCTGAATTTTTAGCTTCCTTTCACTTCATTTAGGCTTACTTCATTTTAGATGAAATAATAGTTTTAGTATTAAATATTTTAGAGACATTCTCGGTTATGACGGTCAATCTTGAACCTAACTAGTAGGTAATCCTTTGGCTTACAAAGGGGGAATAAAAAATAAAAGTTAATAATTTCTAATTTTTAAATAATTGATTACAAATTTAGATTATCGTGTAAATAGAAATAAAACAAATGTATTTTGCTTTTGAAAGTAATGATGTACCGGACATAATTTTAATTGCGACAGCTCAGTTTTTTAAACAACTGTATGTAAATTTTATTGTTATTTCTGACAGTTTTATTCTAAATATCTCATAATTTTGCTTAACAGTATATTTAGCACATTCTTTTCATTTAAGGTTCGAGAACGCAAAATTGAGCAACCGACAAAATCTAATTCTTGATCTCTTTCTAACTTTGAAGTATTATTAAACTTACAGTTCGTTAAAATTTTTTATTGTTTTTTATTTATTTTATTTTTATTGTATTATTTAATTTAAATGTTGTTAACTTTCATGCTTATGAAATTTTCTAAGAGATCTTTCTTTTTTCTAAGAGATCAATATATATATATATGTAAGTGAGAATTAAAACACTTGAAATCTAAATGCAAATTATCGATGATAGCAAAGGAAAGAATCTGAATCTTAATAACGACAGACGAAATCCAGAAATGATCGAAATACCGACTGTTCAAAATTCCGCCATGGCCAAAAGAAAAAAACTTCGTTCCAAGAACTCGGATTTTTTTGAATGCCTAGGACTGGCCTCGAATCCGAAGCGTTGTCGGGATTATGTCCTGATAAAATAAATAAAAAAGATTTGAAATGCATTTTTCTTTGATTAAAAACATATTAAGCATTAGGACTCAACATGATCATTGCTTATAACTTATAGTTAAATTAGCTGACAACCCGGCGTTGCTCGGGATCATATTTTTTCATATACCGGCCTCCTATTTTGTTCAATACACTCGAATACAAAATATAAATAAATAATGAATCTATATAGAACATCGGATGCAGGAGATTTTAATTCGTGACTGAAATTTTAACGGCAAAATTGACCTATTGCTAGCTTATATATCCGGCGTTGCTCGGGGTAGAAATATTTTCAAGTCTAAGTAGTTACAGCACTTTAAACTTAGTTAAAAAGTTTTTCACTGTAACCACGTTACAGTGAAAAAGTCTTTTGTTTGTTTTCATTTGACATCTCCTGTTGTCTGACCCCTCGGCCAGCAGCTAAACTAACCTCTTCTTTTTGTCTCTGTACTTTGAACCACTTTCACACGAGTCTGTCAAGCCTTGGAATTCCATGTTCCCAACACCTTCATTGCCACGGAGACAACAGGAAAACTTTATATCATGCCTTTTATGGCCACCCATTCTCTTCTTTTTGGTGTTTAAGTACCTGACCGGAAGCATCATTCCTTTATTTTCTCCCTGGGTCTATTAGCCTTTAATGACTTAACATACTGACAGTGGCGTACCGAGGGTAAGTGGACATACTAAGAGGCTTAACTTGCATAAGCGGCACTCTGAACATGATATTTTTCGACTCCTTATTGTATTTGACTTTAAAAAGTGACTCAACCATATTAACGTTTAGTCAACATGTCAGTGTTGCAGCGTGGGCAAGTGGCGCCCAAGGAATATGATTTTATTACCCCAGTCGCCATTTGCTTAGCAAACACAAATGACCCTCAGGGCCTGGTATTATTTCTACGCCCCCTAATCATTTTTTTCTATAAAAAATGGCATAAATGCAGTAATGTTTTGTCTCCATGGCGCCCCTAAATCTGGGATCTGCGGGATCTATACTTCACTTACTCCCCGGTCGCTACGCCGCTTCACACTAATTAGGATCATTTAAAATATTGTGAAATTTAAACGAAACATAGCGTAGTAACTAAACGTCATTGGATGTTTGAGTGCATGTTAAAAGCTACGAAATTAAAACGGAAGTTAAGTGCATTCTACGAAATAACAGCGGAACTAAGAAGTCTACCTTGACAAAAAAAAAGCAATATTTTCTTAACTTTAACTGTGATAAAAATAGTTGAATAAAGGATTTGATGAAACAAATTGGTTTAAATTTGATTTTATAACAATAAAATCATTGTTATAATTTGAATTTAAAATGAATTTTGAAACCTTAATTACAGTTAGAGAAAAATTTGTACAGCAATTAAATTGGTATGATGAAAAAGATATTTTTTTTTCTTGAAGGCGATGCAAAAATAATTTTCGTACTATAAGTATTGCAGAAATTATTGGCAAAAAAACGTCTGAAAAAAGCTAATTTTTGTTATTTAATTAAATAAATAAAAATCTGATTCGAATTTTAAAATAATTTTACGGAGTTAGCCCCCTCTTGTGCTAATCCATCACTGCGCCAAATTTGGTCGCTGCAAGTCCAACGGTGTGGGCGTGCATAAAGAACCAAAAAAACGAACACTCAAACATACTTTCCTCTTTTATATATATAGAAAAATCACCATATTGATTTATTGTTGAAAAAGAAAAGCTTCTTATCGATATAAAAGCCAGTTTCCTGCTAATCAATAACTTTACCATTAACATGGTAAATACGAATAATCCTGCAGAATCTTAATTGTTTGAATATTTGTTTTTTGACCGATAAATATATATAAGAAAAAATATCCCAAATATAATTTTCTTGTAATTTTACTAGTCTAAATCTTCATTTACACTTACAAAATTCTTCGTAAATCCTTGTATTATGATATGATTCGTAAAAATACAATGAATTTAATGATTATGCAGATGCGTGTATATATAAGCAAATATTTAGATGGAATTTAATTGCACTTTTCCATTTTGAAAAAAAAATATAAAGGTTTTGTAGAAAGCAATATAATTAAGCAGTCAAAAATTGGCTGGCAAACGTATTTAAACGTATAAAAAGTTAGAAATACATTTGTTTTGAATTTAACAAAGAACTTATATATATATATACATTTTATGTTTTAATTTGAATTGCTAAGCAATGGCGAAGAATTCGTAGTTATTAAATAAATTGTGGCTAGATGGCACTTGAGCAGAAGCAAGAAAATAATTTTTTTTGATTTCTTGTTCATTTTCTAAAATGGAATAATTTTTTTATCTTTAATTGAAGTAAAAATTAGATTTTCACAATTGAAAGCTGCATAAGATAAATTGAGTTATTCGATAAAAGCTTTTAAACAGAAAAAAGTCTCCTGCACATTCCATATAGACCGAAAAGTGCTTATATCGACTAAAATATTAAATGAATTTCTTCATTCTATTAAAAGAAATTCAGATTGAAAATGTCTCAGGCAAATATTCCTAAAACGAGTAGTTTGTGGATTAAAATAAGATAATCAATAGAATATGG
>BGPR01000764.1:136903-175668 GCA_013235015.1 Araneus ventricosus
ATTTTTATATAATGTTACTTCATTTATAACAGAAAATGTGATAAATTCTTATTGTAATGAGCCTTTCTGACTCCCGAATAGTATAAATATTGAATTGTAGCAGTCAGATCTAAATGTATCCAGAACTCTGATTATTAAATTCTAAGATGGCTTGATATTTTATTAGTCAATAACTTTAGAAATAAGCAAAACATTTCTATAGTTAGCAAGCATTCAACAAGCTATTGGGTTCTAGTTTTAAGTCTCCTTAAGTTACATTAGGTTTCTTATAGCTGTAAATAGTTAGTAACACATATTAATGACACAGAGAGGAAAATATTTACAAACTTATGCTAATTTTCAGTTTTTAGGATGAGATTAATATGTCTTAATGCGTGTAAAAATGTAAAAATCCTATTGTTCTCCGACACTTTAATCTGACTAAGACGTCACTAGCAATTCCTTGTGCGTTACATTAATACAAATGATCAAATTTGAATTCAATTAAAACAAAGAAAATTACTGTATTTTGAAATATAGTTCAAAAAATTGCATGTAGACAAATTCTCTGACAAAGAATTACTTTGGAATAGGAATATACTGAATTCCCTAGTATCTGTAGCTTATCTACAGTTAGCCAGACTAATACAATTTGCTACTTTAAAATAATATGCTATAAACTTTGGCTACCTTTTTCTTTCAAGCATTCCTGTAGGGAGTTCTTCAAAGAAAGTAGAAAAACGAGTAAAATGATGATATTTAACTTAGGCCATCTTTTCATTTTATTAAATAAAAACATCGTTTGTTACAGATTTTAAATTAAAGAGAAAGAAATGTAATTGAGTTATTATATTGGAAGTTTTGTTAGTGAGTCGAAAACATGAAATTTCCTTAGATTGAGGGTTTTAATTTTTTTCTTTATATTTAGCTTTAACTTATGAAACTTTAGAGGCAATTTTAGTGTTTTTACAGGGGAGCCAAAAGAAGTTCCAGAGCGCAGTATATTGCAATGTGCAATTTATTTTTTGAGAGCGGTAATCTTTTGTTCCTTTTGACCTGCAGCTACGACACTTTGCACATTCGAAAATGTGCTTGGGGTAATGCAAATACGATAAAAACATCAAAATTGGTCTTAAGACTGTTTACCTCTCAGATATAGATATATGGTGCAGTTGCTATACCAGATAAACTTTTCTATCGCTTTATGTGTTGGTACAAAGACTGTATCACGAAGAGATTAGGATTTAACTTCTTCACTAAACTAACATGTCTCTCATCATCCCTACATAATTTTACCCAGGTAATTTTATTTATCTGTCTCATCGTGTCATGCAAATTTTAATGATTAAAACTTTTGCTAATGAAGAAACCAAAATTAAGTAACTCATGAACTGTCGAAAGAGACAAATCTTATTTTCTAATGACTCGTAGTAGAGAAGAGAAAATTCATGCGTTTCTTCTAAAAGCTACGTCCTAATTGGATGTCTTAGGATTTCAACCAGCCGTAATAAGAAAGTTCAAAGCATTGATTGTCAACTACGAGGTAAATCGTGATTTTTAAATTTCTTCAAAATAAGCTTGACAGTAAATGTGTTAAGGAATTTTATTCGCTAGATTTTTTGTCTCGAGTTTTTTCGGCTTAGACAAAAAAAGTATGTATATTGTAAGAAACTAAAAAAAAAAGACAACTTTGGGCGAGAGGTTCATTTATGTTCCATAGGTTGAAATTATTAAGTACAAGATCAGTTAATTGTTAGAAGGTTTTTCTTTCGCCAAAGAATCAAATTAAATTAGGGATGACTTTTTGGTAACTACGAACTTAACATTTTTAAGTAAAATGAATTAAAAGTTAATGGAATTCGCGTGTATCAATTCCGCGTAGGAAAAAACTGCTACGCAGCCAAGCACGAGTAATGAAAAGTAGTAGAAGTAATTTTTTCACAATCAACATTTATTTATAAAAATCTCTCAGTCACTTCATAACCGAGTAGCAGTCTTGGAGCCACCACATAACTTAGGCAGATTCGTGCTTTTCCGTTTTAAACCACTGAATTTCAATTTCCATCTATTTACTATCGTCATATTTGATCTGATGTATCAATTATTGATTTATAACATAACTTTAATTCTTCCTTAAATCAGACAACTCATAAACGATCCTCATTTCGTGGAATTCATGAATGAGAGAGAGAGAGCGATAAACGTGGATATCATTTTGTCCTTGTTGTCAAAGACGTTCTGGACAGCCTCAAGGTTGAAAGCTATGTTGATTTAGTTAACAACGTGCGTAATAGCTTCATAGATCGTGATCGTAAATATCAGCATAAAGGTCCACACCGTTTCCCTGATATTCTTGGCGTTACTAGTGATGAAGAATTTCACCAGGACTTAAAGACTGGATTGCAGATACTACGGCAGATGAGATTTTCATATGATAACAAATTTCACCGACGAATGTCAAAGACTTCGGTTTGGAACAAAATAACTTTTCTTTTTGTTTCATTTGATTCTTCACTTTCTAATTTTTAAATGAGTTATTGTAAATTTGCCAAAGACATGCTAAGTTTTTAAATCAATTAAAGTATATTAGAAAATTTATTAAGGAAAAGTTTTTTTAAAATTTTACGCCTAGTCCCAAATCTGAATTTAATGTATAACGTAAATAACGCTACTGGCATATGTTACAGACGAGATGTGAGGGGCAAAAACTGATGTCAATATACAATAACCTGTGTGATTGATTCAAAACGGTAAATTATAAAGCCAACAATGTTGTTTTGAAACGGATTTTATAGCTGAAAGTTTCTTGGCAAGAGCAAACAATATTTGACATTTTTTTACAAACTTCAAATAAACTTTACTTACTTGAAATGACAGTAAAGTGGAGACCGTATTCGCAGCTTTTCAACAATTTTCATTAAAAAAATGATTAATTTGATGAAAGCGTCTTCCTACTTGATAATAAATTAGATTTCAAAATTTTCTCCAGAAATAGGCATTCTAAGAGCTCTTGTGTGTTGGAAGAAGATCGCTGCTGGAACTTCTCTGTAAGATTTTTTCGGTGAACTTCTGGATTTGTGGATGCGATGACGAAAATATGTTTTAGTTCATCTGAAATCTTTTATACCTCCGTTTCCAAGATTCCTATTTCACTTGATATTGTTACTGATTTCTGCGAAATCTGAATGCATCTGATTATCGATGCAAGCTTTTTCATCGAAAGTTGTGTGATAGTCAAAACAATTGATCATGTTTTCCGACTCTCTTTAATTATTATCTTCCTTGAGGAAATATGCTTTTCTTCTTAGAAATAATATAATCTTTTAGAGTAAACATGCTTCCCAATGGAATTGTTGATACTCGGAATTGAAATTTCTGCTGATCAAAAACATCTCGATGACAGTGTTGTACCTGAAGGTTTTATACATATTATAGAATAAAATAAATAAAAAAATTTAATATATAAGCTTTTATTCAAAATGTACTTTAAATGAGAAAATACGTTTACGCATTATAATTTCGTCAAAATGAACTCAAATTTCTGATTGCAATAAAATGCATGGTTCGAATAAAAGCGTGGACGCCTTTAATTTCTAGGAATATTCCATTTGTTAAAGGAAATATACACAAAATATAAGGTGCTATATAAGGCGCCCACGCTTTTATACAAACCATGCATTTTATTGTAATTAGATTATTTTTTTTTTACTTTTGAGTTCATTTTGACGAAATTATAATGTATAAACGTTTTTCTCATTTAAAGTGCATTTTGAATAAGAGCTTATACCTTAATTTTTTTATTATTTATTTTATTTTTCACTTTTTAGTGACGGCTGACACGAATACACACGACATGTTATACATAGTAAACCAAATTCAATTATTGAATTCTCCAATATAAAACACATATTAAAACTATTATATACATATGTACAATTACATTCTTAAAATGATTTAATGACACTAACTTTCTGAAATATAAATCGGTAATATATTACGTGATAACTTACAATTATTATGAACAATGTAATAGAAAAAAGAGAATCGCGATCAATACAACTTTCTCTTTTTGCTTTGAGTGCGAAACGTTTGGCGCACACTAAGTAGAAAAAAAACTATTTCTGTTTGTTGGCGAATTCTAATAGAAAGTAAACCCAAGATGCGTAGAAACACGAGCTACGTCATTCATCGGTGAAGCGCCGGGTGTTGTTAGAACCCTAAGTAACGTGAGGTTACCACCTTCCACACTTTAACGCCCAAACATAGGGCTAAAATTTTAATATCATTTTGTTAAGTTTAAAATAGGTATAGATTGCAAATTGTTTTGCATAATATTGTATTGTCTCCGGAAACCCACCACTGTGCTAAATTTCAAAGCTGTAACTCGATTGGAAGTGGGTAAGAAATTGATCTCAAGATTTGAGGACAAGACACTCAAGTTGAATAAAAGCTTATAAACAAGTAATATAAAAAAATTAAGTCAATTCCTACTTAGGCCAACAAAGAAAAATTTTATTTTAGAAATTTTGTTCTCCCATATAAAACTAAAATTAATTAATTAAATTTAATTTATGAATTAATATTTGAAAAAACTGTATTCCACTACAAGTTTTAAAAAAATGTATTTGAACTTGAGTGGATGAATAAAAAGTATTTAATTAACGATTGAAAATTTGAACAAGATATATAAATAAATATACATAGGGAGAGTGTGAACTAATAGTAGAAATTGAAAAATAGAAAGCCCGTGAGCAAGTGGTTTTAAGATTAAAGACAAGTACTTCTAAAACATCTCGTTGCAATGTAGGAATATATTTTGCATATTAAATATCGTATTATGCATTTCTCATCTCAGATAGAATTAAATATTTAATATATAAAAAATATTTCGTCAGTTCAATTTGTGAGATCTTCATTTACCACAAAAATATTCCGCCATCCAAAATAATTTAAAACAATAAGCATGGAATAAAGAGATTGAAGCTGTTTAGGAATTTCTACGAATTTCTAATCTTAAACAGTTATGAAAACTAAAATACAGGAAATGATACGCAACAACTACTATTCTCAATATTTGAATCTCCAGTAAAGTGTTTAATTAATTTCTGTTAGTTCATTTAATAGGGAAAAATGTATTTTACCATACAGTAATTACAGATATCTGAACACATTTTGCACAGCATCTGTCATCTACTTACTACCGAAAAGACGAACATTATCTTAACCGAACAAAATGTGTAATCAAAACACAATTTCTTTTCAAATATCTTTTAATATTACCGCTAATATTAATTACCCTCTAAATAGGTTGATGTTGGAAGTCACATGACAATAATATTGTTAATATGAATGATAGTCAACAAAATTTTCGCCGCTGATTTAAAATCATTTATCCAAAATTAAGAAAAATTAGCAGGAGTATTCTCCGCTCGACCTTTTTGTGTACTTCGACAATATGGCTAGTTTTGTGTTAAGCATTGTAGTAAAATGAATATTAGTTTAACCCTTAAATGCCCGATTTTTTAAAAATTGATTTAAAAATGTTTTTTTACCTTTCATTTCTTGAATAAGACATGAGAAAAATACTTTAAAAACTCCTATTTTCTTAAGAATGGTTTACGGTTAAAAAACAGTTGGTTACAAATCTGGTTATTAATCGAGAAAAAATTTCCTTTATAAAAATCTAAAATATTAAACACGGATGAATTTTAAGAACTAATTATAAGAATAAGGGAATTGTAGAATAAAATATATGGATTCTCAAGCGTACAAAAAAAGCAAAAAATGATGCACCGCAACTGAAAAGCATCAGTTTATTTTTATTTTTTCATCAGCACTCATGCAGCCATCTATATGTTTTAAATCGATTTGATAACATTTTCATAATGTATCCTATTTTTAAAAATTAATTTAAAAATGTTTTTTTTTACCTTTCATTTCTTGAATAAGACATGGGAAAAATGTTTAAAAAATCCTATTTTGTTAAATATGGTTTACGGTTAAAAACAGTTGGTTACCAATCTGGTTATTAGTTGAGAAAAAAATTCCTTTATAAATATCTAAAAAATTAAACACAGATGAATTTTAAGAACTAATTTTAAGAACTAATTATAAGAATAAGGGATTTGTAGAATAAAATATATGGATTCTCAAGCTCACAAACAAAGTAAAAAATGATGCACCGCAAGTGAAAAGCATCAGTTTATTTTTTATTGTTTCATCAGCACTCAGGCAGCCATCTATATGTTGTAAATTGATTTAATAACATTTTCATAATGTATTCTATTGGCAACAACAGGCATTAGACCTTTAGTCTTATTCTTCTTATTTTAGAAGACAAAATTGGGTATGTTGCTTAAAGGCAACACAGTGCATTTATAAGGGTTAATTGTTTGAACCTTTTCCTTTTGGCCATATGAATCCAAGAATTTGATATATATTTACATATTTGATATCAAGACCAGATACAAAATTTGATTTATTTAGCTTGTTCCGTTTTTAAAGTATTGCATTCAATATGAACAGACAGACAGAAATGTTATGGATTCGGCCTAAAATACGATAGATATCTACAATTCTGGCGACAAAAATATGTTCGACATTTCATCCTACTAACTTGTTGCATTTTTGAGTTATTGTTTATATAGAAAGGCAAAATTCCAAAAATAGTTTTTCTCACTCAGGGAGGTTCAAGACGTGGAGATTCACAACAATTAAATACTTTAATTTATTCAACCATTGCATCAAGGCTAATACATATGAAAACATCTGTTTTATTTAAATTGCTCAATGACTGCATGAAGCGTCATAAATATGAAGAAGTTTTCTTTTCTAAGGAAGCTATCTCTTTGCAATTTTTCCCCGGCCTGCTGACGGTGTCCAGTGCAACAAGCGTAACTTGATTAACAAGTGAGCACCGTCATCAAGAAAGCAATTCCGCTGAGGAGGCACTTTCTGAGGTGTATTCAATATTGAGAACGCTATCTGTTTTTATATTTAGCTCCTCTCTGATGGAGATAATATTTATTTTACTTCTTGAGGGGCCATACACGTACAGTGGACGTTTTTTCATCCGATCTTTTCTTCTCGGTTTATTTTGGCTTCAAGATCTCCATTAGGAGTCGCAGCTATTGAATAAAAAGGAAGGAACCATATTCATTATGCAATGAATTGAAAGAGACGAAGGGTTTGAGAGTTGGTAATATTTAATAACATACATAATCCTAGTAATAAAAAAATTATTGTGTTGTTTAGTTAGTGAAAAAACTACAAACCAGGAAATTGTCAATACCCTTTCAAATATTTATTTCACAAATTTATAAGAAGTAAGGGTCACTTTAAACTCAATAATAACGAACTCGTTGATCATGAACTTCCAGGCTCAATTAAAGATAATAAATTAATACCTCTCAGATTGTTTAGGAGGCAAACATTATAGCATCTATCTTCCATAGCTGTCTCGCATATTTTCAAATCATACACACAGGTACATTGAAAATAGCGCACCAAGAAGGGAGCATCGGATTGAAATGAAATTTAATACACATAATGAAACAGATGAAAGATTCACTTGATCCAAAAATCAAGACAATTAAACAAATACAGTGTGTGCAATTAGACAAATACAATGCAACTTCAATAGCGCATCGGACCATCTCCTGCTGCAATACATTCCCAGATAGCAATTTTAGTTTGCAGCAAGCTTACCACAAATTTGTCATGACAAGAGTGCAAGTTTGCCACAAATTTGTCATGACAAGAGTGCAAGCTTGCAGCAAGTTAATGAAAGCTCCGAAGTCACCATGAAATGAACTTGCAGCAAGCTTGCCGTGCAAACTTATTGCAAATTATAGCAAAAACAGAGTACGCATCACAACCCGGGATAGAACTCGCGACCTCCCGGTTCCGAAGAGGGACGCTAACCATTGAGCCAGCTGAACTCAGAGAAGAAGATAGATTTCGCTAATACATCGTTCGATTCGATTCGTATACGATTTATTTTTAACTATTTTCTGGGTTTCATTAATTTTTTGAGTTGAGAATATGATTTGAAGTCAAAGAGAGAGCGATTTTCGCTAATAACTACGTTTTGCTAGTAGAATAAATTATGAAATTAGAGTTCAAAAGTAATTACTTTAAAATGGGACAAAATGTCTAGTTATTATTGTTCAACAAACACTGACTATTTTTTAGATTTAATTTTGTTTATAAACGTTAAAATTTCAACATTAAGAAAAAGGCTATATAGTTTTCTTTAAAGTGAGAGTGATATATTTAGTAAAAAGATGGAAAATGTTTCAAAAATTTTTTTATAAAAAAGTTATTTTTTCACAAATTATCATTGCTTTATTGAATTAATAAAAAAGAATTACGGTCTAGGAGATGCTATTAAAAATCGGATGTTTTTTAAAACAGAGACAAAGATAATTATCTCTTTATTGTGCTATCTTTGCAGGAAGCTTGTTTTGCAAAATTGCAGCAAGTTTGATTTGCAATGGAGGTGGCGCTATTTGTCACATCGAACTTGCTACAAGTTCGATTCAAGTTTGACGCGTCAAATTTTGCCATGACAAGTCAAAATCAAACTTGCTGCAAACTTACGTTCTATCTGGGTTGCCGCAACACGGTCCGGCATTATGATGATTAGATGCCTGAAGTTGTCCTGAGGCAGATGGACCCACAAATCTTGAAAAGCCACCTCCAAACCATGTACAGAGTGACACAGCGGCATCTGGCGCTTCAGCTGGTCCCACACATGCTCTATAGGAGACAAGCCCGGGGAGTGAGCCGGCCATGGAAGAGTCTGAACATGACGTAGGAAGTCTTGAGCAACTCGAGCTGTATGCGGACGAGCATTATCTTGCTGGAAACCTACCCCTGGAAGACCATTTAGGAAAGGTCCCACGTGGGGTCGAAGAATGTCATCAACATAACGCTGGCCCTTTAAGGTTCACCACAATTAGAGTGGACCGGCTTGCATAGGTTATGGGCCCCCAGACCATTAAGCCTGCTGTGCGGGTAGTGCGTCGCGCGACAACGTGGGTGGAATTGTACCGTTCACCAGGGCGCCTCCACACCCGTACGAGGTTATCATCTGTCCCCAAAACGAACCGGAATTCATCACTAAACACCACGTTTCGCCAATCTGTGGCATTCCACTTCGCTCTGGTATGGCACCACTGTAGACGGAGTCGCCGATGTTTCGGTGTTAAAGGCAGTACACGAACAGGGCGCTTTAATTGAAGATTCGCTTCCGCAAAGCTTCTGGAAATGGTTTCTGGAACAACTGGCACCCCTACATCTGATTGTATCGTGGAACGATTGACTATGGGATCCACGAGCGCTTGCCGCACGATCCTTCGATCCTCTCGCCTCGTCTTCTTCCTGGTCGCTCCAGACCCGGTACGCCGCACGTGGGTACCATCTCGTGTCCACTGCTCCCAACATGTTCTGACTGCAATACACCTGAACGATCGACCTGGCGAGCAACACGGCGCGTCGACCAGCCTGCAGTTTCATGCCAATGATGATGCCCCTCTCAAACTGCTTAACTGTGAGAAATGTCTTCCTCACATCACCCCTATCACTCTTCGTCCTCCTCGAGTCAGAATGTGATCGTCACGTTCATGAATCTTCCACTATGCGACGGTTTTTATAGGGCCCACTTTCTAATTTCAGCGCCACTGCAGGGTGTGTGGTCATGCGCATTGGCACAAAACTTGGATCATTTGCATATCGGATCTCACTGTACTTATTTGCGAATCTTCACGATTTTACCTTTCTTCCTTCTTGGTGCGCTATTTTCAATGTACCTGTGTGTATATATAGAAAGATTTCAATTTTTAACCAATGTATAATGCTTTGATCATTAAATTAAAATTACAATTACCTAAACAAATACTGTTTTAATTCTTATATTTAAAAGTGAGCAATTAGCTATAATTTAATTTAGCAATTAGACAATATTTAATACGATACAATTAATTCCTTACTTTTAATTATTTAAGTATAGGGTACGCATACATGATTAGAGTTGATATCTTAATAGTTATTCATAAGTAACAACTTAATAAAGTTTCAGTGTAATGAAATGAACTTTAGATAAACTTGGGTTTTCTACTGCACAATTTTTAAATAAAAAAACGGTAATAAATCATCTAATCCTTTTCGAGCTTCCTTACTTTTTAGAGACAGCTAGAAATGCATAAATATTCATCTCAATATCATGAATAAGATAAATATTTCGCTTCGACGTCATACTTCCAGAACCTGTAGAACTCATACGAATCTTTAAGGACGCAAAATTTTCTAAATAAATTTGAAAAATGAAGCATTTAAAAATATTATATATATTTAAATTGAAACCGACAGATGGGAGGACGCTGAAGGTAATAAAAGGCTTTACGAAAAAGCGATCTTCAAGTTTTATAACTCGCAGGAAGTCGGATCGCATTTTAAATAAAATTCATGAGTCCTGTCATGATGGGAATTTATTTGCCTATAAAATGAAAGTACGAAAATATAAAACAACCGAGCGGAAAATGATTCTCCGAGTGCTCCCAAATACATATCAGTTTAATTTAATAAAATAAAAGGCATAATTCCTAATATCATAAAATTTTAAATGCCTGTTTTATCATGATGGAGTTTTACGCCAAATTATTTATACATAAGTTTTACAAGAGATTAATTCCTTCTCAAGTTTACTGAAGACTGATTTCACTTGTTTGATTTGAATTAATGGAGGCTGACATCGTATTTCTGAACTGATGTCAGATAAAAAGGATCATGTCATAGTTGGGACTCCCTTAGGTAAACTTCTACGCCACTCAAATGAGAAGATAAGACTCTTCATCCATACATTTGCCGTACCCATGTCCATAAAGAATTTTCAAAACTGTTACATTTCAAACCAGATTCCCTTCACTAAGAGAAGGCTTACTTTGGAACTAGCTTAATAAACTATATAGATGTTTGAGAAAACTCCCTTTTTACGTTTTATTTTTTAAAATTTTTAGTAGAAGTAAAACAATTACTATATGTATATGTATAGGTATAAGAATTTTAATTTTTACACTTTTTTTATTTGAACTTGCTTCATGCTTTTAAAGATAGAATGTTGTAAACGATTTTTCATTCACTTCCTGATGAGAAGTGGTGCGCAAACTATTTTCATCTCCGACCCCCTCATTTAGTGTAAAATTTTTTCGTGACCCCTTTGGGGGTCATGACCTCGCTTTTTGAAGAAAAATATTATATTTTTTATTCTCAAAAAATTTCTTTGAATTTAGCGACCCACAAGAATTTTCCACAAAAATTTTCCGTGGTCGTGACCCACGGTTTGCGCACCACTGAGATAAAGTTTTAAATTATGTATACATGTGTGTTCTCAATGACAATGCACTGTTTTGATATTTCAGAACAGAATTAACGATTAATCAATTCATTTAATTGCATTTTGATTACATACTAGAGGCATACTCCATGATATTTATAATAATGAATTATAAATTTATAATAAATTGAAATTATAAACTTAAAAGTAGAAATTAATCAAAATGAAAATTACATTTTTAAGTGCATTATCAAAATTTAAAAACTATTTTTATTAAATTTATATGCATTATGTACTCGCTAGATGCCTTTCTACCATCTGAGGATAGGTGTAGAACTACACCAACTTTCGTAACATATTTGAGAGAAGTAATCATGGATGGATTGTCCAATTCAGCTTGGGTCAAACAACACCCTCTACGCACATGTGATATTACCTCTGATAAGTTTCTATTTAAAAGGGATTTTATATGCTATGCCTGACCTTTTCAAAAATTTCTCAAGGAATGCCGACTGAGATGCCTTTCTGGTCATCGGACGACGGTTCAAAATGATGAAATTTGTCCCGAATACCCCTCGTGTTGTCTTAAAACGGAACGTTATTATAAAATGAATGAATTATTTATTTAATTAAAATTAACATAAAGATTGTCGTAACTCTTTCAAATAATTCTGTATTTATGTTAAGCTTTGGAATAAAGGCACGGAAATACATGCAATGGAGAACTTCAAATATTTTAATTTTAGCTTACGGGGGAATTTAATATTTCTTTATTTCAACGAGGTGTATGCACAGCTTTTATAAAATAAATCTGCGATTAAAGTTTTAAAAAAGAAGTAATTAACTTAATATGACAGTGCGAAAGGCATGGAGGAAAATTAAAAGCTTTAAAAGTGTAAGAGAAGAAATTTCTTAAAGAACCTGCTTTAAAAAAGCTCACATGTCTGCTTAAGTCCAGCGAAATAAAAAATTAGTTTGAGGCTTGAATAAATATTTTCTTATGTCTAGAAACCAGTTTAGTCATCGCTTTGTTCGTTCCTCTGGCAAATGGTTAGGCTATTTAAAACAGACATTGCACTCGTTTTAGATGCCTTTAAAGAGTGCTGTGATGTTGCACTTCATAATTTTTATTTATTAAATAATCATACTAATGAAACTTTTTAGATATACCCATGAGGAGCCTACAAAAATGAAAGCGCCTGGTTTAATTTGATTTGAAAAAATTATACAAAAGTCCATAATTTATTGAGAGTTTGAGTTTTGTATACGGGGGAATTTTTGTTCCATTCCATTGAAAGTTTCAAAAAGTCCAATAGGCATTAAATTTGGTTGGCGTTCAAACACTTTCGAGTTAGTTGGATATACGAACTCAACTTTTTCTTACATTCTTCTTTATTTTATTTCAATCTTCTTGTTTCATATACAGAAATGAAGTAACCATGCAGCTAGGGCCCAAATTGAGGAATTTTTTTTCATTTTCTAAATAATGTATAAACCTTCCTTCCTGAATTTAAATTAAATAGACTAACGTCCCGTTAATAACTACACATCGTTCCTTCCTTAAAAAGTCGCTTTGAATGCATTTATTCCCGTAGTTATTCTAGAATAACAAAGTTGATAAGCTCGTATACAAAAACAGAATTTTATATCAAAGTGTGACTTCATTTCTTCCCATCTCTGTACTATTCAATGATCTGATTAATCATGAGTATTTTAAAAGGCCGTCATGTTTACTTACCATGAATCAAGTACACATGTAGTTAAATAACCAAAAAAACTATGAATACTCTAAAATAATCATAATTGTTCTGAAATATAGAAGAAGAAGAAGAGAAAAAACGTTATTCTTACCATATGCAAATGCCGTAAAATCACAAAAGATGGGTTGTTTAGCTGTATTAACAAATATGTATTGTTTATATATTTAAAAATGTTTTTTTAATTCACGTATCCATCTTTAGTCTTAAAACAGCATTAAAAAATATATATTTTGTTAATATAGATCAATCAAGTCGTCACATATTCAAATATCATTTAAATTAATAAGGAAAGAATGAATTAGTATTAACCACTTGCACTGGAATGACGTGCCACGCACGTCCAAATGCGTTTGGCACAAAATCGCCAATGACGTGTTGTACACGTCAGCAGGCAATTATCACAGAAGTAAAAATGACGTGCTTGGCACGTCGACTGAAATTGTTTGCACAGTTTCTGATTGCACCGCATCGCGTCAGTTATCGATATTCAACCCATATTCTAAAATGGAAAGCGACAGTGAAGTTAGCGATATTATTTCGACAAATACAAAAAGAAACAAGACAGCGCAGATAGTGATAGCGATTTCGATGAAATTGTTTTTCTACTTCGTAACCGGCGTAGAATCATATATGATTCTACGATATGAGGAAGAAAGTAGAAATGAGGATTGTGAAATTAATTTTATATCTAAGGAATGGATATAGAAAGACACTGAAATATAAGTAAAATATGGAAATTATCACGAATTTCTAGAATAAATATACTATTTGCACAAAATGTCACAGCTTCACAAATGGCAAATGGAATACTGGATGGTGTACTGCAAATGGTGTTCTACATTTTTTAAAAAAATATTGTGTGATTTTTTTTCCATAATTCTATTTTGACGGTGTGCGGCATGGACTTTTGGGGCCTCGGTGTGTTTTTGGTGCTTTTGTAATTGCATGTTTTCATTTTAAAACATTTATGTGTTTACATTTTTATAATTGATGAGGTTTTGAGCTTGGAACTGTTGTATTCTCCGCAGTTACTTTTTTTTTGTGTGTGTGTTTTAATTCACTTTGTGACTTGTGATTTTGTATGCTTTTATCATGCACTTTGTAAATGGAGTCATCTCTGTAGTGTGCTTTCTTTGAATAAATAAATAAATACGAACGAAAGACTTTTGGAAAATCATTGTGACGGAAACTAATGGTTACGCGAGTAAAACAATACAAAATGAAGCTCGCAAATTAAAAAGTGTGAAGACAGTTGGAGGGACACGAATATAGATGAGGATGCTTATTTTGCTTTATGCATTTTGATGTCACAAGTAAAAAAAATCCACTGTCCAATCTTATTGGTCAAAAAGGGGCATAATCGATACTCCCACATTTCGAAAAACAATGCCATTTTGGAGATTTGCCCAATTGTCTCGCTTTCTGCACTTCATTAACAACGAAGTTGTAGACAATATTTATGATCGTTTATGTAAATTGCAAAGTATAATCGACTATTAACGCAAAATTTAAGACTTTTTACACTTCCGTGGAATATGTGTCATTAGATGAATCTGTAATGAAGTAAACAGGACGCATGTCATATAAGCAGTATAATCCATCGAAAAGAGCAGGCTTTCAAGCGAAGTTCTATAAACTATGTGAATCCAAGTCGGGATATTGCATTCAATTTAAAATATGCACGGGTCAAGATACAAAAAAAAATGTAGACACAAGGGCATCAGAAAATGTCACGATGTTTATGTCCACATAAATAGCTGGTTACGGACGCACACTGTTTATGGACAATTTGTATTCTTCACCAAGCCTGTTTGAAAAGTTGCAATCTATAAAAACTAATGCCATAGGAACAGTGATGTTCAATAGGAAGAATATGTCCAAGGAACTCGCAGCGGCAAAACTGAGACGATCTGAGGTTATATCAAGATCGTGTAATGGCATTTTAGTTGCAAAATGGAAAGAGAATAAAAACATCTATTTAATGGCCTCAAAACATACGAAAATTGAGATGATGGAAATGGAAAAGAAGAGGTGAAAAAATAATGATAGCCGTGTTACAAGCCCAATATCGTTTTGGAGTATAATGATGGCATGGATGGGGTGGATCTGCAAGATTGTTACTTATCTTCTTTTTCAATCATAAGAAAATATGTAAAAAGTTATAAAAAATATTCTTTTTATTTAGCGGATTTTGCACTTTTTAATTCTTGTGCTTTATTTTGTAAAAAAATAGATGTAACAAAAAGTAAGAAATATTCGTTTTCGAAGTTTCAGTTAGATGTGGCAGAGCAAATTTTACAGAGTGTATGTATTCTTGATTATAAAAAAACGTGGAAGGATGTCTGCTGGTAGCACACTGGATCGTTTACTGGCAAAGGAATAGGGACATTTCCGAAGGAATATTCCACCCTCAAACGCCAAAAAAATCCACAAAGAAGGTGTAGAGTGTCTGCCAAACAGAAGAAAAAGTGAAACTACATGGGAATGCAAGAAATGTCTTGTGGCATTACGTATTCCAGACTGGTTCGAAAGATACCATACTCTACAAGATTATTAATAAACAAATTTATTATTCAAATTTGTGTCATTTAATCACCAGTCGATGCATCATTGTATTCTCTTCAAAACACTATCAGAAGTCCTAGGTCGAAAATTAATTCGTTTGGAAGATATAAATATTTTTTTATAAGGCATCGGACACTGTGTGACGTCTCGTAGAGAGTTACAGTCGACTGTTTAGGCAAGGCGCATTTATTACCAATGCAAGTGGTTAAAGGTGGTATGTCCGTTTCTTCATTCGAATTCCAAGACAAGATAAGGCGATCAGATTAATGTTGACTTTTACAATGGGTTATGCTCTAATCAAAAATACTGAACAATACAATGAAAAAATTCACCGTAATAATTTAATAGTTAGATAAACATGTAGGTATTTAAGACTAACACGTTTATTTTCATTCGCTTAATTTAAATTAATTCGGTGCTTCTTCATTCTTCCTCCTTAAAAAACAATAAAATTAATGTGTATCCATTATCAATAAAGAACCAAAAGGGCGATTGGTATTATAATACTATATAAGCTAAACAGAAAATTTAACAGTCCCTTCTATACTCGATATGATAATGAGATAATGAATTATTTTAATGAGCATATTATGCTGACGTATTAAAATAAGCATCATTGTACTAATCGGCGCTACTGTAATAGACAGCATAAAAAATCGCCAGTTTGTTCCATAAACGAATGAAATAAACTTATAGTAATAGAAACTACGAGCAAGATCATATCTTCCACGTTATTTAATTCATATAATCACATTTCTCCCCATTAAATGCACTTTTAAAGGGCCACTTTTTTTAGTAATGGAATACTACTTTTTTGTATTGATATTGCTTAAAGAAAATAAACTCATTTAACTTATTAAATAGAATAAATTTTATTTGTTATTTAATTAAATTAATTAATAATGAATTAATTTATCAAGACACTTCGTATTGGGTTGAGATAAGAAACTGAAGAATCTAAGTTTTTTTTTTTTATCAAATATTTGACGAGAACTTATGACAGTTTTTTTTCAGTCTTGGGTGTCAACATATACTAACTCAAAATAATAATAATAGTTAATTCATAATTAATTTGATAGTTAAAACCACATCATGTAGTCAAAGTGTTTATTAATATTTTTTGTGATTTACGAAGTTATAAAGAGTTAACAGCTCTTAATCAGAGGTTGGTAAAATGGCTTGCCGTGGACACTTAAAATTGGATGAATTTGGTATTTAGTATGGTTTCCACTGCCTTAGAATGGGTTAAAGGAGTATGCATTCATCCCATGCATTAAATTAGATTACCATTGTGCAGTTCCTTTCTGTTGTAAGACACAGTACAGAAATTTAACATTTTCTTTAATAAACGAATGAAATAAACATAGAGCAATAGAAACTACGAGCAAGGTCATTTCCTTTCACATTATTTAATCTATATATCTTCCCCTTCCATAAAAAGACACTTTAAAAGAATTTGTATCCATCGTCGTTGCAAAACAACAGCGCCGATAAATATTTATATCCGTTCACGGCAGACAGAATCGCACTTACATTTCTCACCCGGAGCTTCGATTCCGGTGACAATCTGCATGGGGGACAAGATTGGAAATGAAATTCAGCCATCTTTTACACGCCACTGGAAAGCAATTTCAAAATTCCATTTTCCCTGGCCCAAGGTGAAAAGAATGGCTGCAACAGGATGTTCGTGCTCCAGAAATTGATTCATGGAGGATTGGACGGAGGTCCGGAAAGTTTGGCAAGTGTCAAGTTCGCGGGGTAAAAGCAGATGAAAACAATTTAAATTCGCCTTTTTGCTTGAAAACTTGCTACAAGAAAGAATTTTGTCTCGCTTCCTGCTTTGTAAGTACCTTACGGAAAAGTAGTTTCGAGGTTTGAAACATTATTTATTTTTTATAGTCAGATGCATTATAATAGATAATAAATTTGCTTTAATTAAAATAGCGCAAAGAAGGGATTAACCATTTTAATGGGCGCAATCGATTTGTTTTTCTTCCAGAAAATGATGTCAATTCTTGTTGAAATCCATAAGAAAAAGAAGTATAGAAGTCTGTGGCGCCATCTGTTGTTCTTTTTAGACAGTAGAAAATGTGTCTTTACTAATAAATCACCATAAGATCACCATCCCCCTAAAAAATTCTATTAGAGGTGATATGTAAATTAGACACCACTAAGGAAAGAGTTAAATTTAAGATTGCGGTTCGAAAAATTAATTATTCTCTTAAAATTGGGGGTGTGGTAGGAGAAGAAGAGTTGCTTATTTTTCCTTTCCCAGGTCATTAGAAAGCAATATCTGTGATTCTGAATGATCGTCTCGTATATAATATTCTTGACTTTCCTTATTAGTAATGAATTTACTGATTCCTCATTTGAGGATATGACTGGATAAGGGAATGTAATCGCATACTGGGTCCCATCAGTGGTCTAACAGATCAATGCAAGGCACGTATACAAAGGCTGGTAGAGTGGTGTGTGCTGAAGTCGAGTGCGTTGCTAGAATTTTCTCTGGTATTTTCCATATTCTAGACTTCCAAATGTGGGCTAGTTTCCTTTGAAATTCTACCAGGAAAGTAAACAACCCCATCTCCCTCATTTTTACTTTCGTGCTTCAATGTCACATAAGATATTACACTTCCAGATTGATTAAGTCAGATTAAGCCAGACAATTAGTCAAATAAAATTAGAACCATCACTATCTACAAGGAAATTAGAGACGCAGCATATCAGCTATACGAGAGGAACGAAACTTTAATGAATCAGCTGTTGAATAATTAGGGCAAAAAATAATCTGTCGGTGCCGGTGCAACATCAATACCACCAGCAAGGAAAAGGTCAAACTGTTTCTACATGCTGCCATTTTTTCATACGGAAAAATGTTTCGCTAATCCAAATGTATATTATTATTATTAAAAATAAAAAAAGCAAACAAAGAATCAACATATGAAAATTATATTAATCTACTGCTTTTATACCATGGAAATTGTAATGATATTTCTGAAATCAATATTGGTTTCTAGATTTTTTTTCTTCCTTACATACTTAGAGATGTGGTCTCTCTCACTCCCGAACGCATTCGTAAAGTTTAAAAAATCTTTAGGCGCTTTACGCTATTCATGTACAAAACAAACACATTAGATATTTTTTAATTACTTATTTCTTTCTTCCTTTTAAAATTAAATCGAACTTTAAATTTATAGTATTTTGCAATTAACTTTAATAAAAAAAAATCAGTTTGTCGAGCATCTGACAAACGAGAATATTTCTCAAATGCATATAAAAGGTTAAAGAAAACATAGATAATTGATATTTGATACTTTTGTGACTAAATAATGTAAACTGGACATTTTACTAACTTTCTTGAAAATTATTATTTAGCAATCTGACTGAAATTGCGAAGTCTTTCATACAATATCGACGGAACCAAAATGCGGACAAATGTAACTAAATAAATATTTTTAAAAGATTTTTCTTTGAAATGAGGTTAAATCTGAAATAAATATATAATTTAATAGTTAGATAAGAAAAGCAGAAATCAATTTATGCTGAATTCCAAAAATACGCTGTTTTTGGAATTGAAGGCATTTGCAAGAAAGTTTGTTTTACAAAAATAATGTTTAAAAGTATATTTTTCAAAATTTACATAGCGATGAAGAAGAAAAATATAGCATCCTGTCCAAAACATTCCATTGAAATATCAGTTCTGAGCGGAAATACCGTAAAATTCCGACGAATTTTCAGAGTGCCAAAAAACTTTTCGGGACGACTGTATGTTTAAAAAAAGTATTTTTACCAAGGAATTTATGTATATGATCTCATTTGAGAAAGCAACCCATAGTTTAAGAATATCTGAAATAGACTATGTACATAGAATGAATTATGCCCATTTATAAACATTATATAGCATAAATTAAGAGATCTTGCAGAAATTTACTCTGAATGTTTAGGAGATAAAGCAATCATCCAACATTTTTATATATTTTAATTCGTATGGGTTTTCTTGCAGCTACAAAAATGTTTAGCTTTTTTATTGAAATGAGAAAAAAAACTAATACAATATATATTTTATTCTGTTGATTGAAAATTCTACTCTTTTATAGAAACCATGACACATGGAAATGATGATGGTTTCGACATCCAATTATAGTAAAATAATTTTAACGTTTTTATTTTAAAAAATAATTTCGTTTTCACATAATAAAAAAAAATTTCATTCGTTTCCATTTTCATTTTATTTACACATGTTTAGCTTTTTTTTTATTTATAAACATTATGAACATGCGAGACTTAACAAATATAATTTTGAGCATTCGTTATTACTATTTATGTAACTGATTTTTTACTATTTCCTTCTGAAGTTAAATGTCTTGTCTGTGAAGTGAAACTTTCTTAAACGCAACTTATCTTTTACTAAAAATTAACGCTTACTGAAGCGTTTACCTACGGAAAAATCAGTTTTTGTGCCTTTTAACTTTTTCTAGAAAAATCTTGTTCTAAGTGTGCAATCCAATTTAACTGTATCCTATGAGATTTTATGTTTTATTCTAAAACTTTTTAAGCATTCATTTTTTAAAAGTCTATTAGTAGCACACATTTCTTAAAGAATTCATTCCTTTTTTAAATACGTAAAGAAAAATGAAGCCTTTTAATAACTCAGAAGTATTGTAATCGGAAATTCGATGGTTCTTTTCCAAAATAATGATGAATAGATACTGAAAGTTCACAAGATATTCATTGTATATTGAGTTGATAATTTTTCTAAACCATGAAAAAATTCATTGTTCTCTGAACAAAAAAGAAGCTCCATTTTGTTCAGAAGACAGCCAATAAAAACAGAATGTAAAAATTCCCCTGAAATGAAATCCTTTTCGACACATCTTGAGACAACTTAAGTTAGGTAAAGAAATTTGATTTTGCATTGATCTATTGCATAGAATGAGCATATAGATGTAAAATTATATTCACTATCCGCTTGTGAATATGTTATAAATATTTACAAGGTTTTTCTGGCTTTCTAGCTATGCGAAGCTTGTACTTTGCTTCTGATGTGTCATAACTTTTAGGAAGGAATCACTTAATATTTTATACCTGTTTGTGTTAAAAAAACTTGTGCGGACCTGAAAGGCAAGTCAGTAAATATAACTTTAATGGAAACATAAATGTATATGAACGTTTCTAGTCACAGCCACCGAAAATATGAAATCTTTTCTGTTTAGTACAATCAAAATCTTGAAAGGTAAGAATAGATTTTTATTAAAATGGGATTAGTCGAGTTGATAGTTTGTGAAAGAAGGATAATTGATATCATTAGTTTCCGGTATTTTGAGCGTTTTATATAATATCTTAAAGAAGTTTAAAGCGACACGCGAAAAATAACCAGTCGTGGTAATAACATACAAGAGCTTTATGTAATAAAAATTTTATAGAAATAGTAAAAGTAGTGATACTTGATTTTTGAGGAAAGTCATCAGCTATGACTTTATATAACTTGGACTTACGAAGAATAAATAATTTAAACATGATTTTAGAAAAAATATGTAAATATATAAGAACACGCCTAGTCACAATAATCGAAAATATGAAATAATTATTGCATAATATAATCGGAGGCCTTAAAGGCTAGTAAGGACTCTTACGGTTCCTAAAAGGCTGGGATTAACCGCTTTCAAAGTTGTTTTTTTAAGAAGGATAAATGATATCAATGACAGCCTGTTTTTGAGCATTTCATAAGACGCATAAGGAAGTTAACATGTCAAAAATTCTTACTTACGCTAGTCGGAAACAATGGAAAAGATTGCTCATGAAGAGAATAGTATACTATAGCATCTTAATATAAGATGAAAGATTTTAGAGTGCTTCTGTAAGCTTATGCCCAAGACTCAGTAGTAAGAACATGCATAATTAATTCTTTCTGCCTACAGAAATACAAATATTGTGTCCGAATTTTATAAAATCTCAAAATCATTGGTTTGTAATCGACTGATTTTGATCTCTCAATTCATCATGTCAGTCGACAGAAAGCTTATTGAATTGTTCATTCTCCTGGCAAAGAAATGGATCCCTCGGGACTGTCTTTTGTTCTTCTAGGTAACTAATATTTTTTATCCGAAATCACAGATTTCTCCATGAATCATTTTCAATGAAGCCGATTAGAGTTTCGAACTCTATAACAGTTATGCAAACATGTAAGCTTACTTTATTTAAACCTCATTTTTATTCAAAATCTGTGAGATGTGTTAAAATTGATATTTCAAGCTTCTAACTCACTATCTCAATATGTAAAGGCTTGTATCAGATACTGAAAAAGTAGCTGCAATCTCAACCGTATTGGGTCCCTTTTAAGGTTCATAATTTCTAGGAAAATGATATTAATTAAATGTATAATATAATTATCATCATCACTGAGTATATTGAAATCCATTATATAATGATTAGCATGAAAGCAATTTCAATATTGAGGAATAGCAAGAAAAAATATTCTTACTTCTTAGGACTTTGGAGTGCATTCTACTGATTGATATTAAACAAAATTCGTGCTACTGATAATCCAAGTGATGTGACTTTCATTTTATTGTATTAAAAATGGGATAAAAATCCACCGAAATGGGCTGTCATAACTTTACAAGTTTAAATAATTAATGTGTAGCAAGATAAGTGTTCAATATTTCCTCCTTCATTTTGAACAACTTGTTTTAGTCTCGAAACCATACAATTTTTCATTGCTGAATGTCATGTGTTTATAAAAATATTCAGAACGCAGTAACGAATACTATCTTTCAGATAAGATACGAATGCAGATCTTCTGCTGTAGACTTGTCACTTCAGGAAACTCCATAACAAGGAATTGAATGGGGTGATATGAGTCGGGCGACCAAGTTGAGAAAATTACAGCTGGCAACTTGCAAACCGTGAATCCGTGAAATATTGCATTAATAATTGTTCTACAAAACGATTATTTTAGGGTCGTGCGCCACTCTGCCTGAAATTTATGTTCTGACTGCATTGAAGTTCTAGGATTCCTCAGTATATCATAATTAGATTGTCGAAAGACGGGAAAAGGTTCGAATTTCAGTTGCTAATACCTCTGCACAGAGTATAGTCAAATAATGAACGCGATCGCAAAAATAGGCCAGTCAAGACCTCGGGATCAATGACATTATCTGTTGGTCAAAGCGCACTTGGCCACCTAATAAGCACCTGATGTAAAAGTCTAATTCAGTTCCTATATACATGAGGACAGGTTGACTTTTTGGAAGACTACCGGGGAAATTAATCAATTTTTGTGTTCCGCTTCGTGAGAAATCATGGAAAAAACCTCCAAAAGCCAAACCCACCCTAACAATCAATTCCTTGTTAAAGCGCACATCTGTCTACAAGTTTTTGAATAATACTGGTTATGAGCACAAGCTGAAGAAGGTGCCCATAAACTTCTTTCTGTGTTACATGTTTCTCAACTACGTTATGCCTTGTTGCAATAGGCCACTGGTGAGCATTTCAATTGTTAATTTCGATATGGAACAAGTTATATATGCACATATTAGGGGTGACCTACATTAATGAAGGTCGCAATAATTTCCAAGACACTTCAGAGCTCTAAGTAAAGAACAAGCACACACATTTTTTCCAAATAGGAATTTGTAATTTTTGAAAAGCAACAAACGGCTTCCAAGCATTCATAATTTTAGTATTTTTAGATTTATAATCATCAAAAATTCATTTCTACAAAATAAAATAATGAAAAGAAGAGTATTTATGTAAAATGTCATGTTAGCAAAAGATGTCCAAGAATGACACAATAATTCATTTGAGCTAAACTACAAATGCGAAACAAAAGATTAATCTTTTTCATCTTTTCCCTCTCAAATTAGGTCTGTATTTATGAGCATAAAATCAAGATCCCGAGAAAGCTAAAACTCTGTCAGAATTAACAATATGATTTTATATACATCTTTCGTAATTCGTCCAAATTTCTCTTCTTATTCCCTTTTTAGTCTTATTATTTCTTAATTCGAATTACTTTTTGGAATCATTATCGTGATCCCGTTAGCTGCCAATTAATCAATATCCATAGATTTAATTTTGCGGCATTAAAATAATAATAACGGCTTTACAGTACCATGTTATCATCATTTAGAATGTTAGTTTATAAACGGAAATGTAGCTAAATCTAAAAAAGAAGAAAAAATATATTAGTTATACATTATGTAGACTTCAAAGGATTGTTTATACATCAAAACGGTAGTTAGTTATACATCGCGAAGGCTCAAATCATCAAGCATTTCCACTCATAAATATGATAACACTACCACATCGAGTATTGCAGCATGTTAGACAGACCCATTAGAGTATTTATAAGTGGCATTAACATTTTTCGGTTGACAGAAGATTGAAGTTTCCGCCACAAGCATCAATTATGTTAAACACGCAGATTATTACAACGTCTATCAAACCAGATTAATGAGACGTTTTCAGCGTAATATCAGACATCAGTTCGTCATTGATACTGATCGAAGATACTTGAGTATCCGATTCCAGACTATGTCTGAAAGCATAACCGATATCTAGTAATAGTATTATGTTAGTAATATAGAAATCATCAATCTGTGCGGTTGAAACTGTCTCGGGAATAGTAATTTTAACACAGGAAACAAATTATTACAAAAGAAAATTTCCAATTTCGATAAATGGTATTTTGATAGAGCTTCAAGATATTCATAGAAAATTATGCATTGGGGGATAATTCTTTCTATAGCGTATCACCAGCTATACATTTTTATTTCTCGTATCGAGATATATAAGGAGAAAGTATTGTAATCCTCAAGCAATTGGAACCCTAGATTTTGATGAATCTCTACGTTTCAGACTTCTCTGGGTAGGGTAAATACATTTTTGGAATTATGTACATCGGTCTGTCTGTGGACACAACAACTCAAAAACGTAACGAACTAGACGGATGTGGTCTTTACACCTCAATTGTAGATTTCTTTCAAATTTTGGAGACAAACCGACAGCGGGAATTCTGTCGACCTGTCTTAGAGCAAGTAGGAACTGTAACTCAAAACGCGTAGATTTAGAGAGAGGAAATTTAGCCTATAGTTTTATCATCAGAATTATAGAATTGCCTCATATTTTAGACAAAATTTGTCAGAGGGTTGACATTCTGCCGAAATGTATATTCGCGAGCATGGAACGCGATTACTCAAGAAAGTAAATAAATTTGATATGTGGTTTTGTCACTGAAATTGTAAAGTTATGCCGAATTTAGTTCCAAACCAACGAAAGGAAGAAACCCAGAATGCATACTTTGTTTTTTTTCACTCCGCTACGAAGCACAAACAGCGCTGTGTTGTGTAAGTATACGAAAAAGTCAGAAGAGACCATTCTCGCTTGCTAATATTTGTAGCAAATTTAGTTTCTGAATCCTGCTGAAGGTGCCATCTTTTTGTTTATGTAATAAGTACTTCTTGGATACCTTAATTAATTGATTGATGATTTGTTAGATGACGTCCCTTTACGAAGCTACACGAGGGCTATTTTGGAACTGATTTAGTTACTTTTAACCATGTTCAGATACGAAGGAAGAATTCTGTGTCAGTTCCCAGCAATAATAATCTTCCAGGCCGCACTAAAGTGAAGATGCCTGAGAACAAAAACAGCAAATATAACAAGCACCAGGCCCACATGCACGGCGAAACTTCAATGAAATTGAGTCTTGAACCAGTTATCTGCTGATCCAAAGTTGACACCCGACAGATAACCTACGCCAAACCTTCATACATGAACGAAATTCCATAGAATCGAGCTTGAAACCGTTATCCACTGAACCAAATCTAAGACTCTACCGTTAAGGCTCCGGTCCAGCCTACTTCTGTTGGATATCTGTATCCAGCTACTAGTCTGAACATTTTTCATGTACTATTTTGGAAAAGTGGTTAATGCTCGAGGACAGTATTTGTTTCAAAAATGCTGTCGGAATATATACAGTTTCAGCATTCTCTTCCAGAAATACAATGCCACTTTTTATTTAAAAAGAGAATTTTAAATAATATTTTACAGAGTAAAATGTTTGAGAATTTTTTTTTAAATATTTGGGTTTAATTCTGTGAATTTTTCCAGCAGATCTGATAGTCGAAGTTGCTAAAATGCTCCGATTTCTTCGTCAAATAGAAGAGGCTTGTTCAAATTGCGAGAAGCTGTTATAATTAAAAAAACCTATGAGGATTTTTGCCAGTAAAACGCAAAGTCCGAAATAATACTTTATATTATATATACGAAATATTATAAAAAATTAAAACAAAGTTCAAAAATCTGCAAAAGTGTAAAAATTTAAAAAAGAAAATAATAAAAAAGAACAAAAGTAAAAACAAAAGAATAACGAAAAGACAAAAAAAAATCACATTATAATTATGAATACACTAGCAAAGGTTTAGGTGATTCTCATTAAAACTAGAATTTCTATGGATTTTAATAGTTATTTTTTGAATTCTTTAAGTAACCTCAATCATTTTTATTTTGCTTAAAATAAATAATTATATATGATAAAAAAGAAGCAATATTTAATATCAGTTATAAAGTAAAAAAACTTCCTTCAACTAATTGAGATTTATTATACATTTGATTTCTATACTCTTTTTGATTTAAACTTACATTCTGAAGCGAAACTGTTAAAAAAATGCAGAAAATAGTAGCAATCAGAAGTCTTTCAGTGTAAAAAGCGATTACCAGTAAGCTTCAAAAGAGTATGAGCAGAGATATCAATAAATTTAATAAAATTCCCCAGTATTTTCCGCACGCTAAAAAGAATTGTAGCCTAAAGTTACCCCACTTAAACTTTCATAAACACTTTCTAAGTAAATTCCAAAGAAATCAATCTTCCCCATTATGCTGCCACCATCAACAGCAAAACTTTGATAAAATGATCTCAAAACAAAGTAAGTTTTAACGAGTTTGGAAGAAACTTCAGAGCACATTTATGTAAATCTCCGCTGATTAGCTCATTACCGAGGAATATAAGAGGATAAAACTTCACGTGCATAAAAACTTCTCTATTTGGTAAGATAATTTGTTTTTCCATACATTACGCCGAGTTAGGACAAAGCGACCTTGGTCTAATAATGATAACTAATTTAATGAATGTTCTTCGCCACAGTGAAACGCAAGATTCGCCAGCATGGTCCTCCATTATCTACTTAGTTTCCATTAATAATTACAATTTTATCTCTAGAAAGGAAAATAATGATATCCAGAATGTTCCAGGGAGTGGCTATCTCTCTGTCATCGCTTATTAAATGAGTCTTTCGGGATTGATATTGAGCTGCGAGCGTTATAATTGCAATTAGGTCCCAGGACGTGGAGGAAAAACAATGTAGTTGCTCTTGGCAGGATTGGATTTTGGTACATTATATATAGATTCAATATGTTTATATAGATTCAATATGTTTCAACTGTTTTTCTCTATATTTTTGTTGAAAATTTGAATTGCAAATTTGTTTATTTACTTGCTTGCTGCATAGTTTACCTCTATTGTGAACATTATGCCAGTTATTGATTTTTACTTTTACGTATGCGAAATATACAAAGTGTTGTAGTCGTCAAAAGAAATAATCTCGAGATTTAAATGAATCTCCACGTTTTAGAAATCCCATAATCCGAAAAAAACATGTTTGGAATCAAGTCAATTTTTTTGTGTGTCTGTCGATCTGTCTATAAACACGATGTCTCAAAATTGCAAGAATCTGGAAGGATGAAATTTGGTATGTTGTCTTTATACCAAAATTATAAATTTTGGATAAATCTTGAACTAAATTTGTCTACTGTAAGTCTGTTGGCATGTGTTTGTCTGTCAAGTGAACACAATAAGCAGCCATTTTTTTCTTTATTTTTTATTTACATGTTTTAAGCTGTACACTACTGGAATTGTTTTCTACAAAGTGAATTTAATATGTCGTGCGAATTTCCTTTAGAAATTAGGAACGATTTTCCAAATCGACCTGTCTAATTCTAGTATTGGTTCTACAATTGCCACTAAAACGAGGAACTCTGGGGGGAGTGGGTGCTTTTGCAATATTTTCAAAATAATTTTTATACAAAATTAATATAACTTAGGAGATTAACGATTAAGAATGTTATGATGGATCTCCACGCCTAAAGTGAAGTAACTCATATAATAATCGCGTTTAACGAAGAGTAACGGAAGGTTAAAGGACTTTTCTTTCTGAAAACAATAGGTCTCTCATGAGAAACTTCTATTGGTTCTTGTTGAGTTACAGTTATATATTTGACAATGTGTTTAGCGTTTTGAACTTTTTCATGAGTTATTTAATTAGAGAAAGTTTTCAAAACTCTTTCCTAAACTCTTGTTCATTATTTACCCTTTTTACCCTGGAAGTCTCTCAGGCGCCATTCTAGAAGGTGGATCATTATGAAGTTTCTAATTTCAGTATTTGAAAAAAAATACTTACAGATTTGTAAGAAGAATTCACCAATTAGTTTTTTTAAAAAATATTTATTCAATTTTATTTCTAACTTCTCGAAGCAATAAAAGCCTTTTACTTGAGCATATAATTACCTTTCCAAGTGCAAATGGTTTCCATTAATACAGTAATTAAAATCCTCATTGAATACCAACAGGTATTCTTCACTATTCCATAGAAGTAACACTGATAAGATCTACTCTTACCTTAATGGAGAACACAGTCTACTATAATCATTTAAGAAAAACAGTTCAGCAATGTCATCAGAAGCTATAGTTTCTATCAAATCGTTGAGAAACGTAGAAATCCTCCGTTACTTACAAGTCTTAAATTAAAAGAATACAATGGAAGATTTAGTTTAGTCTATAAAACGGTCATGGAAGTGACTGAGAAATTCGAGTAATCAAGGATAACATACATTGCAAAGTCTTTTCCTTATTACAAAACGTTAACACGAAATGACCTTTCAAGATAGTAATGTACATTTTTTAACCTTGCAGACCTGCTCTTAAACTTTTCTTAATCTGACTCTCTTTTCTTAATTGATTTCTTTTTATATTTGAGATCTATCTTTCTTTTCTTAACTGACTATTTTCTTTATTTTTGAAATTTCAAAAAATTGATATAGGTTGTACTCCTTGTTGAACGAGGATATACTGGACAAGATTTAAATATGTTGTCTTCCTAGAGATAGTTCCCTGGCATTTATGTCTAAAATATGAGAGGCATAATAGAAAGACATAGTCGACTAGAATGTTTAAAAATGTTTAAAGGATGTTTTAAAAAAGCAATTGTTTTTAATACGCAGTCAATCCTTAAATAATTGATAAGTTAAAAAAAACAAAACTGTAAATAAAGCATAAAATGCAATTTACACAAAAGAAGAAGGAGTAGAGGCAATAGACTGAAATGGAATATTTATGGACATTAATTCTCCCTTCAATACACCATTTATTTTATAACTGAATACTGAATTTGGCAAAAAATATCGTTATTAGATTCAGAAACGGCTTAAGATGAGGAAGGAGCGACAAAAAAATTGATGAATAAATTTGCAGCTAGCCGTGCTTTATTCGCTCCTGATAGAATCTGAGTAAATACTTGTTCCTTCAAAAAACCTTAAGAAATGTTAACGCGTCAAGTAATAATTAAGTTCTGAAAATTTTAAAATATTGTATAGCCATCGGAACACACATATATACAACATTTCAGAAATCCAGTACATCAAGAAGTGATTGAAAAATCGATTACAAAAAATCCATCTTCCTAAACATGAAGCAATTCAAATTAAAGAAAACGTGTAAAAGCCAGTAAATATGTATGTGTTAACTATTTCTCAAAAAATAAATTATTTAAATGCAGTTCAGTTTAGTTATATTAATGAGCTGTTTTGAAGCAACACGAGGGCTATTTTGGGACGGACTTGGAATTTTTAACCGTGGTCAAATGACGAGAACGCCATCTGAGCTAGCACACCCTTCTCCAAACTTCCGCACCACTCCAGCGGGAGAACGTTTGGCCACTACGTATGATTTAAAGTGCAACGAGACCCATACACGGCAGATCTTAAGTGAAATCGGATTTCGAACCTGGAACCCTATGTGAATGTAATTACAAAATCAAGTATGGAGTAATCAGCAGGTCCCAGACTATACATTTTTTACTGAACATTTACAGAAAAATTTTGGTCAAACAAAGTTCGCACTAAAATGTTAACATGCTACCTTCATTGAATTTAATAGCGAATTTTCAGAAAAAATTATCCATCTCACTTTCATTTCTTTGTGAGAAATCTTTCTATAAGAACATTAAATATTTATATCAAAATACGCCATCTCGTTCGGAAAGTCCTTCATATAAAATAAATATATAAAAAGAAAACATATGCAACTGGAATTTCAGTTTTAAAATTGGAAGCCTTCTTCGAAATTGTTGCATATTTTATAGTCTAACATTTTTGTATATCTGTGCATATATCGCAAAATGGAGAAAAAATCTTATCAATGTATAAATATGCACACAAGAGAATAACTATTATGTAGTAGATCTGCCATACCTGAAGAAAGGATATTGAAGTTTTTCCATATGAGGATGAAGTATTAGAGGCAGTTTGATTGGGGACAGGTTTAGGAATGTATTTCATTTCGATTTTCAAGGTAAGAAAATGGAGACATTTGTTCAGCTATGCATTTATTCTAAAAAAAATTTGCATCACATTAATTTATATAAGCAACAAATATAATGATGAATTTCTAGAAAACAGAACTTTTAGATATATTACGATAAATTTTTTATCGATCCATGAAAAATATCGAATGTATTATATAAAAACCCTGAATCTTAAGAGAGGTTTTAGGGGATGATCAATGATAATTAATTAAACATTTAATTTTTTAATTAAAAATTCTTTTTCTATGTATAAAAAAGATTTCCCATTCCATTCCTTTCCCATCCATTCTCTCCATTGCCATTCCTATCTTAAATGGAAATACAAAATATATTTTAAATTACTTTATTCATTTGCCTCCTATTTTTCACTCTCAATGTTTAATTAAATTTCGTATCATTATTTAAAAATTTTGAAAAAAAAATAGCTTTTGCCGGTTTTTCAAAATCGTTTCATAATTTTAATATAGCCTGTATTTTTCCGAAAAGTTACTATTAAAAATATTAACTGTTTAAAAAAAGACAATTGACATCATTTTAATTCAATATAATATAGTAGTCGATAATTGTATTTCGTGTATCATTATGTTAATTGCGGAAGGTTGATATCTAGCAAATGTCTACATCGCCGGTAAATGTTAAGTTTCTGCAGTCGGTGAATGTCGACATTCTCCGGTGAACGTGTTTTGTGATAGTCGACATTACTCAGATTTCAGTCTTTCATCGTGAGGTGGTCGGGTGTTTATTAGATATTCAAACTGAATCAGTTTTCCAATAAAATGAATTGATGAGCAATGTCGACCCATCTCTTTTCCCAAAATTTTTAGCAGCCAGATGGATTACGCGGCAGTGCGCTCTCCTAATGCCCACTTGATCCGCGGTTCGATCCTGGCTAAGTTTCTTAAAGGTCCCGCTGATTGAATAGATAAGGCGACTGATCAGCTAACCAAGTGGTTCCGGGGTCTATCCCAAGGTTATTAAGAGTTACTAATGTTGATGATAAGATATTCAAATCGAAGCACAATTTTCGCAAATATACTAAAATTGGAACGGTCTTTCACAGTAACATACACTACCCGGCCAAAATGAGAAATAAATATTTGAATTTATTTCTCATTTTGGGTCATGATGAGAAATAAATATGCAAATACATAGAGTTCCTGATTGACTCGGTATTACAGCGATTTAAAAGGTGGCGCTGCTAATTTATCCTTTAAATAGTGCGGAAACACTGTGCACAATTGATCATTTCTGCAACAAGTATCGTAAAGTTGTTCAACACGGTCGCGGGAAAAATGTTTCCGATTTTAAAAAGAATCAGATTATTGGCCTGTATTTATATTAAAGAAAACGACTAAAGACATCGCTGAAATTACTGGAAATGGTTTGAGACGTGTCCAGCGCATTATTAAAACCTGGAAGGATAGTGGTGAACAGTTAACGTCTCAGAATAAATATGGTCTGGAAAAAGTCTTCAGTTCTTGGGACCGACGATCTCTGAAGCGACAGGTGAAGAAAAATCGCAAAAAATCAACTCTGGAACTGACGGAAATGTTTATAACGGTACATAGGGACAAATCAATAAGAACAATACGATAAGAACTTAAAGGAATGGAATTGAACAGTTGTAGACACACAAGAAAACCAATTGTTTCGGCGATTAACCGTAAGAAAACGGATCCAATTTGTTAAGCAGCATAAAGATTGGACTGTTGAGCAGTGGCGAAATGTCATGTGGTTCGATGAGTCAAGATTTAGTCTATTCCAGAACGATGGGCGCACCAGGGTTAGACGGAAATCTCACGAAGCGATGGACCCTTCATGCATTGTGCCCACTATGCAAGCCAATGGAGGCTTTTTGGTCTCGGATCAACAACATTATGAGACAATAAAATGAAATCGCAACATTACTTAAACGTGCTTAATGGCCAGGTTATCCCATCAATGGATTTTTTCTTCCCCGATGTAACTGGCATATTCCAGGACGACAATGCCAAGATCCACCGAGCACTAATTATTCACAATTGCCCCAAGGATCTTCAAGACTAATTTTCTCACATGAATTGCCCATCACAAAGTCCCGGATCTTAACCCAATCGAAAATCTTTGGGATATACTGGAACAACGGTTAAGGGAGGAGGGTTCATTCCTTCCATCGCCTGTGCAGTGTCTCGGTGACAAACTGTTGCAAATGTATACGCCAATAAGCGCTGAAACCATACGGAATCTTATTGAAACAATCCGACGTCGAATGCGCTCTATAATCCGAGCCAAAGGTGGTCCAACCAAGTATTAAGGCAACCGAAGAATAAGATAACAATATCAAAGTAAAAACATTAAAAAATTACATATATTTTTGAGAAATGCGCTTATTTAAGTGCACTAATCGAGCACTAATATGAAATATATTTTTGCGTGGTCATATATTACTTTACACTATTTAGCCTTCATCAGATGATTTGATTTATGATAACTGTAGTAAATATAAGTCTTGTTATGTTTTAAATATCAAATCTCTGTCACGCGTTGTGAAGCTTAACTCTTTAATCCCGAGTCGACTTTCTTCTTCTGGTATCTTCAAAACCGGGACTTTTTCGGAGGAAGTGACATGAATTGGACTCTCCCAACCTGGGTGGTCATTTACTCCACCACCCCTTTCCCTGGTTTAAACTTCCCTTAAGGCGCAGGGAAATGGGCTGTGGTTGGCAAGGATAATTGCATCCCCCCCCCATAACGCGCTTATCTCCTAAGTGATCTCAGAACCACCTTCCCTCAAAAGAAGCCAACCGCCTCACACCGGCCTTCGTCGCTGTTAAGGGGGGATTTTTAGACCGTCCAGGATCGCCTCGCTCGGTGTGAGAGGGTTAATAAAGGTTTTAGTGGAGGTTTCATGACAGTTAATTAAATAGTTTATTTTTTTATTATTAAAAGACAAAAAATTCATCTCAATCAACACCGGGTGTAAAAGTTATTCAACTATATAACTAATTACTGTGAAAATGTAAGGTTATCATCTATATGAATGACCCAGATAGCACGTAAGTTTGCAGCAAGTTTGATTTTGACTTGATATTCCCTTGTCACGGCAAAATTTGTCAATTGAACAATTTTTGCGTCAAACTTGAAACGAACTTGTAGCAAGTTCGCTGTGACAATTAGCGCCACCCTCGCTTGCAACGCATTTTTGCTGCAAGTTCGATGTGACAAATAGCGCCACCACCCTTGCAAATCAAATTTGGAAAACAAGCTTCATCCAAAGATAGCACAATAAAGAGATAATTATCTTTGTCTCTGTTTTAAAAAAACATCCGATTTTTAATAGCTTCTCCTAGACCGCCCTTCTTTTTGTTAATTCAATAAATCAATGATAATTTGTGAAAAAAATAACTTTTTTATAAAAAAATTTTTTTGAAACATTTTCCATCTTTTTACTAAATATATCACTCGCACTTTAAAGAAAACTATATCGCCTTTTAATTAATGTTGAAATTTTAACGTTTATAAACAAAATTAAATCTAAAAAACAGTCAGTGTTTGTTGAAATATAATAACTTAGACATTTTGTCCCACTTTAAAGTAATTACTTTTGGACTCTAATTTCATAATTTATTCTGCTAGCAAAACGTAGTTATTAGCAAAACTCGCTCTCTCTTTGACTTCAAATCATATTCTCAACTCAACAAATTAATGAAATCAAGAAAAAAATTTAAAATAAATCGTATATGAATCGAATCGAACGATGTATTAGCGAAATCTATCTTCTCCTCTCAGAGTTAAGCTGGCTCAATGGTCAGCGTCTCCGCTTCGCAACCGGGAGGTCGCGAGTTCTATCCCGGGTTGTGCTCGTACTCTGTTTCTGCTATAGTTTGCAATGCAAGCTTGCGGCAAACTTGCTGCAAGTTCGTCCTATGGTGACTTCGAGGCTTGCGTTAACTTGCTGCAAGCTTGTTTCACACTTGCACACTTGTCATGACAAATTTGCAGAAAGCTTGCAGACTTGCAGTGCAAATTTGCTGCAAACTAAAATTGCTATCTGGGGATTATTTGAATTTATTTTCTTGTTAATTAACCTAATTGTTAACTTTGTTATCAATAACCTAATAGAAATCTTGAAATCGACATATATTGCATTTTCCCTTCAAATTTTCTGCTGCGGTGTACCGCTCGTGTAGAACCAAAATTTAATTAACTTCGCGATTAACTGATAATTAAATCATGGAAATATAGAAATAGTATTCTCACAGAAAATACGCAGGTGTACAAGATTTTAAAAGTCTAGAACATAAAAAAGTGAATCAAAAATCGTTACAAAATTCAATCTTTACATTCGTGAAACAAGTCAAGTTAAATAAAGGTATGTTGAAACGGTGTAACAGAGAAAGTACATAATTTTACTATGTTACTAGCGGTATGCGGTATCCAAATACCATGGCTTCGTATAATAATTTTATATTTCATGTAGCAGTTTATTAATTAATAAAAGATAACCTTACTAAATAAGAACAGGTGCAAATTTCGTACATTCAACATTTATTCATATTGTTACGAAGTTGTAAAGTTGTTTCTCTGACATGCTAATCTTGGCAACCTTGGTGGCAAACTTGGCGACCATTTTGGCTACAAAAGGAATATCCTAGAAATATCCTGAGCTGTGCTCCTATCTCTGCTTGGAACCAGCAATTTCAAGAACCTTCTAGAGGCTACGTCACTTCCTATGTATGACGTCATTTCCTGTTGAAAGGGTATAAAAGCAAGCCCTCAAATCAAGAGCAGTCAGTTGGACTTTGCTCAGAACTGAATTAATAGACATTGAGTGCCACCGAAAGTGCTAATTTCTGATTTCTGTTGTGAATTTATACAAGTGCTGTTTTGTTACTCGAGCTACGTTTGTTTCCTAGAATTTCGTAGAATAAAGAGTTTATTTTTTTAAATCCTGCTTATTGGACTGCATTCACATACACCCACTGGAACAATTTTTGTGACATATATATATTTCAAGTGATCAGGAAACTTAATACCATTATCTACACTGTAATATTCCAATAGGAAATCCTTAGTGCTAATGTTATTTGTTACATTATTGAGTTTATTATACTTAGGCTTGAAATACTTTTCAACACTTCATTTCTACAAATAATGTTTAGTGAAAAAATATGCACGATATTTGTATTTTAATATTTAACCTACAAAATAAAAGGTTAGAAAATGCTTTAACCCTTCAAAGCCCAATTTGTTAAAAAATTGATTTAAAAATGTTCCCTGACTTTCATTTCTTGAATAAATTATGGAAAAAATACTTAAAATATCTTATTTTATTTTAAATATGGTTTACGGCTAAAAACAATTTGTTACCAATCAACAACACTGACCTTTAATTGAGAAAAAAATCTCCTCGATAAAATTATATTATATTAAACAGATGAATTTTAAGAACTAATAATATAGACAAGGAATTTCCTTCAACTTTATAGAATAAAATATGATATACTCAAGCGTACAAACAAAATAAAAAAAATCCCTTTTCGGCGAGCTTGAAGGCAAAGGTAGATTCCTTTACGTTAATGTTACAAAAGTAATGAAATATTACATATTGATCAATACAGACATATCCAATGACTTTATTGTTTCCACACATTGCAATATTTACGCTGTGATTCTGTTTTCTCTCATGACATTTAATTTTTTACTATATCAAGGTTTTATCATTCCATTTTTCATTCCAAAAGGTTATGCAAGATTTATTGGTCAGTACATTTGTCAATTTTTTTTTTATATCCCATCACATAATCATTCAACAGGTAGGAATCATATAGAAATAAACATCCCAGCAGCGCAAATATCACCTAGATAACATTAAGCTAGCCGATCTGAAACAGTAACAAAAAATTGGCACCTGACATGAATGAAGAAAGACTCTGGATTTAAAAATTAATTATTTAATCTAGGTTACCATATAATTGTGCGAACATTACTTTGTCATATGAAAAAATCACATGACATAAAACATTTAAACATTACTAGAATGGGCTCATTTAGAGAACTCCCTAGTTACAGAGATAATAGTCACTAAATTCTTAACACATAACAGAATAAAAATTATTAAACATTGTGAGTTGCACATTTAATATATGTGTTTAAAGCACATGATATCAATGCAGCCATTTTGAACAGCAAATTTAAATCTTCATCGACGGTTAAAAGCAAATACTCAGACAGAAAACCCCAAAACAAATTTAGAGTTAATGAGATATTTTTCAATATAAAAAAGGATAAAGGGAATTCTTATATATCTATCGTTTTTGGCTATTTTATATTAAATTTATTAAACAAATCTTGGTATAGCCATGTTTATTTAAATATCAAATTAAAGTAATCTGTCAAATTAACTATTAAAATTAACTGTTTGATTAATTAAAATTAACTATTTACTTAAATAAAATTAAATATTTAATTAATTGTGGCGATATCTTCACTAAAACCTTTTTTATGGCTCATAGTATATGCCAGCAATCTTAATCTTGTAACTATCTAATAATTATCTTAATTTAAATAAAAGTTATTGTGTCTATGTATGTATGTTCCACATCTCTTCCTAAACCAGTGGACTGATTTCAACTAGACTTTGCACACTTTTTATTTGAGATAAGATCAAGTTCATCTTCAGCTTTTCAAAGCCCCAAAGTTACTTAAAATTTGAGTTAATTAAAAATTAAGCAAGGTGTTTTTCCGCGATATCTTTGGGAAATATTATCTCACGAAACTATTTTGACACCTTATTAAATTTTAAAAAATTAGCCTTTCAGTGACGAAAATTTCATTTCTATACAATTTGTTTCTCTCATTTTAATATTTTTTCAAAAGTAATTTTATACAGAATTCGTAGAAATATTCTTTATTGTTGAAGAACAAGAATAATACGAATATATATAAATGCCAGAATGCATTCACAGAATTCTTGACAAATGCTAAAAGGAAATTTTAAAAGTAGACGATTAACAATTTATATCAGGACCAACTAATGATTGATTGATTTTCATTCCTTAAATTAATGAATAATTAACTCGTTAATTTGTTTCAAAATATTCATTGAACTTTCTTTTATTTTAGTAATTGTTAACAAAATTTAAAGTACCTATATAACAAATAATAATTTATGGAGGAAATGGCTGTTTTTAAAAATCGTTTTTTCTTTCAATTGATATTCTCATTTTAATTAAAAACGTTTCAGATCAGAAAAGGAATTTGTGTATTATAATTTTTATACGATAGTAATTTTTACATTACAGATTTTAAGACATGAAAGCATTTTAATCTGGAGCAAAGTCGGATATATCAGCTTGTTTACCTTATAAAAAGTGGAAGTGAATGCGGCTGATGGGAGCTTTTCAACAAGGTGTCACATAAAAAACGCTTTTCATCTCACAACTTCTAAGTAATTCTTGATGTCAAAAACTTTCAATCAAATTTTCTTTCTATCTTCAATCGTAACTTAGCTATGGGGAAAAGATAAATAGGGGGGGGGGGAAATTGAACAACGCTTTTAAGCTCATAACTTCTAAGCAATTGTAGTTGTCAAAAAACTTTTAATATAAAAGTTGCTCATTGTTATTATGTGATAATTTGCCTAATTGAAAGTTTCTTTCTATCATCAATCGTAACAGAGTAACGGGGAAATGATAAATTGAGCTGGGGGATTGAGTATCGCTTTTCAGCTCATAACTTCTAATCAATTTTAGCTGACAAAAACTTTTAATATAAAAGTTGTTCGTTATGATAAGGTGGTAATTCGTCTAATTGAATTTTTTTTCTATCTTTAGTCGTAACAGAGCAATGGGGAAGTGATAAAATGGAGGAGATTAAAAATGGCATTTTAGCTCATAACTTCTAAAAAATTGTAACTATCCAAAAAGTTTCAATAAAAAAGTTGTTTATTATGAAGAGGCAATAATTCGCTAATTTTGAGTTTTCATTCTATCTTCAATCGTAAAGGAATTATGGGAAAATGAAATATTCAGTTCTCCACCATTTCCACCCCCTTTTAGCTGGCTAGCCCATCTACAAACTCGGCCGATATTTTCACCGACCTTAAGACATATCCCTCGCCGGTTAAAATCTAATTAAAATTACTCTAGTTATCGTGTTCACAAGATAACATGGGCAAAAGCGTTATGTATATACGTTTATACTAATAATAATAAGGAAAAGAACATTTCACCCTGTATTCTCATAAGGATTAGAACTGCAAGAATGAAAGTGGGTGGAAGAGATTGCAAATGACGAGAGCTTTCCAACAAGGGGTAACATGCCTAGGTTAAAACTTATTTTAAGTTAGGGGAAGAGGAGGGAGAGGGTGGGAAAATCACTTTTCAGCTCATAACTTCTAAGCAATTGTAGCTATCAAAAAAGTTTAAATGCAAAAATTGTTCATTTTGATAAGGCAATAATTCGCCTAATTTGAATTTTCTTTCTATTTTCAATTGCAAAGGAATT
>BGPR01000764.1:180668-205808 GCA_013235015.1 Araneus ventricosus
TTGATGAGCAATGTCGACCCATCTCTTTTCCCAAAATTTTTAGCAGCTAGATGAATTACGTGGCAGTGCGCTCTCCTAATGCCCACTTGATCCGTGGTTCGATCCTGGCTACGTTTCTTAAAGGTCCCGCTGATTGAATAGATAAGGCGACTGATCAGCTAACCAAGTGGTTCCGGGGTCTATCCCAAGGTTCTCAAGAGTTACTAATGTTGATGATAAGATATTCAAATCGAAGCACAATTTTCGCAAATATACTAAAATTGGAACGGTCTTTCACAGTAACATACACTACCTGGCCAAAATGAGAAAAAAAATATTTGAATTTATTTCTCATTTTGGGTCATGATGAGAAATAAATATGCAAATACATAGAGTTCCTGACTGACTTGGTATTACAGCGATCTAAAAGGTGGCGCTGCTAATTTATCCTTTAAATAGTGCTGAAACACTGTGCACAATTGATCATTTTTGCAACAAGTATCGTAAAGTTGTTCAACACGGTCGCGGGAAAAATGTTTCCGATTTTAAAAGGAGTCAGATTATTGGCCTATATTTATATTAAAGAAAACGACTAAAGATATCGCTGAAATTACGGGAAATGGTTTGAGACGTGTCCAGCGCATTATTAAAACCTGAAAGGATAGTGGTGAACAGTTAACATCTCGAAATAAATATGGTCTGGAAAAAGTCTTCAGTTATTGGGTTCTTCTTCTTCCGGCCTTCTCTGAAGCGACAGGTGAAGAAAAATCGCAAAAAATAAACTCTGGAACTCATGGAAATGTTTATCACGGTACATAGGGACAAATCAATAAGAACAATGCGATTAGAACTTAAAGGAATGGAATTGAACAGTTGTAGACACACAAGAAAACCAATTGTTTCGGCGATTAACCGTAAGAAAACGGCTCCAATTGGACTGTTGAGCAGTGGGGAAATGTCATGTGGTTTGATGAGTCAAGATTCAGTCTATTCCAGAACGATGGGCGCACCGGGGTTAGACGAAAATCTCACGAATCGATAGACCCTTCATGCATTGTGCCCACTATGCAAGACAATGGATAAGGTCAATATTTTTGGTCTCGGATAACAACATTATGCGACAATAAAATGAAATCGCAACATTACTTAAACGTGCTTAATGGCCAGGTCATCCCATCAATGGATTTTTTCTTCCCCGATGTAACTGGTATATTCCAGGACGACAATGCCAAGATCCACCGAGTACTAATTATTCACAATTGGTCCAGGGATCTTCAAGACTCATTTTCTCACATGAATTGCCCACCACAAAGCCCCGGATCTTAACCCAATCGAAAATCTTTGGGATATACTGGAACAACTGTTAAGGGAGGAGGGTTCATTCCTTCCATCGCCTGTGCAGTGTCTCGGTGACAAACTGTTGCAAATCTGTACGACAATAAGCTCTGAAACCATACGGAATCTTATTGAAACAATCCCACGTCGAATGCGCTCTGTAATCCGAGTCAAAGGTGGTTCAACAAAATATTGTAAAAGTCATCAGGTGATTTGATTTATGATAACTATAGTAAATATAAGTCTTGTTATTCTATATATATCAAATCCCTGTCACGCGTTGTGAAGCTTACCTCTTTAATCCCGAAGCGACTTTTTCTTCTAGTACCTGTAAAACCTGGACTTTTTCGGAGGAAGCGACATGAATTGGACTCTCCCAACCTGGGTGGTCATTTACTCCACCACCCCTTTCCCTGGTATAACCTTCCCTTAAGGCGCAGGGAAATGGGCTGTGGTTGGCAAGGACAATTGCATCACTCCCCATAACGCGCTTATCTCCTAAGTGATCTCAGAACCTCACCTTCCCTCAAAAGAGGTACCTCAGCCAACCGCCTCAGTCGCTGTTAAGGGGGATTTTTAGACCGCCCAGGATCGCCTCGCTCGGTGTGAGAGGGTTAATGAAGGTTTTATTTCAGGTTTCATGACAGTTAATTAAATAGTTTATTTTTTATTATTAAAAGACAAAAAAATCATCTCAATCAACACCTGGTGTAAAAATTATTCAACTATATAACTAATTACTCTGAAAATGTAATGTTATCATCTATATCAGAGGTTCTCAACATGTGGTACGCGTATCCTTAGGGGTACGCGACGGACCACTTGGGGATACGCGAAATAAAAGTCGGTAATGGCAGACACAAGAAAATATAAAGAATTAAAAAAAGTTACAGTATTTTGTAAACGTGAATGTTGTGCTAGCCTAAAACCTACGCTCACAATAAGAAAAAGGAAAGCAAAAGAAAACCTGGTAAATGATTGATATTTTGTCTTCACCAGCCCCGATTATTCATGAATCATCAGTGTTCGCAAAAGCTGTAGCTTCACTAGGAGCCAGTGTGGTATGCTTTTTATTTTTGTTCTTCTAGTTTAGGCTTATTGAGAACAATCTGGAATCCTCTCAAAGATTCTTGTTTCGACGTTTTTATTAAAAACATGCCTAAACGCAGGCGTCATTTATTGCTCGATTGGGATGCATAATGAATAACGACTGTTCATATAAATCAAGCTTTGTGTTTTTATGGCGCTCAATTTGATTGGTTTGGTTTGTTTTGTGGCACAAAACTGGTGTTTGTAGGCTATGCGTGCTCAATTTCAAGTGCTTGTCATTAGAGTGACTTCAATTCGACATTGTTTGATTTCTCAAAATGGAGAAGTGGCTGAAAACAAACTCTTAAGAGATCGGCATCTAGAACTGAAATTCGAACCACCGATTTGGCAGCTATGGAGAAACTGTGGATCAGCAAGATGATAACAATGAAGTGCCAAGGCCGACTGATTGGCCTGCTCAGGTAAGAAATAAAATTGATTTTGTTAAAAAAAAAACCCCTCAAAACATCAGTGCAGCGATCTAGGGGCGCGCGATAACACTAAATGGGGGTCGCGAGCATATCGAAGAGAAAATATTATTAAAAAAAATTGATTAATTCACTGAAAGGAAAGTAAAACAAAATACATTCTGACATAATAAAAAACAAAATACACATTTACACTGATATAATACACCTATAAATAGGATTGTATCAGTACTGCACAATGATAATAATTAACTTTTCAATACTAAATAAAAATGCATTGTTAGTAATTAAAAATGCAATATTATTGTATAAACTTTTATTGTATGAGAGGGGGCGCGCGATGAAAATTATGGTTGAACATCGGGTCGCAAACACTGAAAGGTTGCGAAACACTGCATCAGTGCGCCTCCGAAGAAGAGAAAATATTTTAACGAATACTTCCGTCACGGGTGATGAAGATTGTCCAAAACCACTCTGCTTTGTTTGTGGAGAGATATTGTCAAATGGAAGCATGAAACCATCTTTAAAAATGCGACATTTAGCGGCTAATTCAACTAACACACGATTGTTCAAATCTTTGTGTGGAGACATGGGCAGCCTACATACTACATTACTTTTGCACACAGAAGTGAGATGGCTTTCGCGAGGAAATGTACTCGCAAGATTGTTTGAACTGAGATATGAAGTTCATATGTTTTTTGAAGACCACCCTTTTACGCTGAGCTCTAAATTTTATGAAAGTGATTGGTTGCAGCAGCTTGCGTACTTATCTGACATTTTTTCAGAAATAAACTTAATTTAGGATTGCAGAACCATTCCATATCCATTTTTAAGGTAGTTGAAAAAATCAAATCTATGATTAAGAAACTGAATTTTTGGAAGTCCTGTATATAAAAACCCAGTATGAAATTTTTGAGACACTTCACATCTTTTTATCTGCGAACGAAATCAAATTAACATAAGTAAAAATTATTATAATAGCACATTTAAAAGGACTTAAGTTGTCATTCGGATAATATTTTCCGAAGTTTAGTGATGCAGATGTGGGGATTTTAAATTCATTCAACGAAGCATTTTTTCAAAAAGCTGAAAAATTAACAATTTCTGAAAAAGAAAAATTAATTGATCTTTCCACTGATTCTTCATTAGAATCTGAATTTAAAAAAAGAAATTTGATTGACTTCTGGTAGCAGTGAAAGAAGAGTATCAAGAACTCGGTGCTAAAACAATAAAATATTTAATACCTTTCACTAACACAGAACTCGTGGAAAGAGCATTCTCGTCTTATACATATATTAAGAATAAATATCGAAATAAGCTTGACGCAGCTAAAGATATGAGATTATATCTTTCTTCATTTGAACCCAATTTTATAAAACTTAGCTCAATGAAACAAGCTCAAGGGTCGCATTAAAATATTCTTGCACTTGAATACTGATTATTACGAAATGTAATTTTTAGCTAACCTTATAAGTTAATGTGTAATTATTACAATACTGTTTATATTTGATTTGCCGTTTAACTAATACTATTTTAAAATTGGAATAAAATATAAAATTAAAAATAAGTCCTGCAAGTGCCATTAATTCGCGTTATTAGACTTTTAAGCTTACCTAAGCTCTTAGCATTATCGATAAAAATATCTTTGCATAGACAGATAATTGGGGCGGGGGTATGACAGTAGGGGGTACGCGAAAATGAAAAGACTAATCAAGGGGTGCGCGAGGGAAAAAAGGTTGAGAACTCCTGATCTATATGAATGATTATTTGAATTTATTTTCTTGTCTTACTTGTAAAAAAGATTAATATACTAAGGTCTTCTTTTGAATGGTTTTAATAACTCCCAATGCTAAACATTTCCCAAAAGTTGAATGCAAAAGCTGGAAATTTAGAAACTACAAAGGAAGTCTATCTGATCTAGAACATTTTTAAACGCAAATGAATAAATTTCATAAAAACCGTTTTTGAAAGCACACTTTCTTAAATATACTGAAATTTATAATTTATTTTTTTAATAGATTTCTTCTTGATCTTTAATTGTTAGTTAACCTAATTGTTAACTTTAATTGTTATCAATAACCTAATAGAAATCTTGAAATCGAGATATATTGCATTTTTTCCAGCGGTGTACCGCTCGTGTAGAACCAAAATTTAATTAACTTCGCGATTAACTGATAATTAAGTCATGGAAATATAGAAATAGTGTATTCTAACAAAAAATACGCAAGTGTACAAGATTTTAAAAGTTTAGCACATAAGAAAATGAATCGAAATTCGTTACAAAATTCAATCTTTACAGTCGTGAAACCAAGTCAAGTTAAATAAAAGTATGTTGGAACGGTGTAACAGAGAAAGTACATTATTTTAATATGTTACTAGCGGTATGCGGTGTCCAAATACCACGGCTTCGTATAATAATTTTATATTTCATGTAGCAGTTTATTAATTAATAAAAAATAACCTTACTAAATACAGGGTGTCCAGAAAAGGACTCCCTGATTTCAAAATTAAATATCTCGAAAACAAAGATCGATAGAGGAATGCAGTAAACGGTATGTTTATTGTGAAAGCTGTAAGAATTTTATACAGCAGTTTGAAATAATAGTTACAAAAGCTGCAAATAGATGGCGCTGTAATCGCCATACGTAATGCCTAGTATAAATAGTGATCGGAAGCCCAGAGCGATCAGTTCCACTATTGAAGCGTGAAAGGAGGTTAGCGTACCGAAGGAAGAGATTAAAACCATGTACTCCATTGAACAACGCGTTTTTCTGGTGCTAGAGTACCACAGGTTAAAAGAGAGTCCTACGGCAACAAGGCGCAGTTTTCAAGCACGATTTAATGTTCCAAAAGGACCCGATGCGAAAACCATTCGTACGCTCTTCGCCCAATTTCAACGAACAGGCAGCGTAACTGATGATCTAGTGGGGAATGATGGCCGCCAGCAAACTGAAGTTACGCCTGAAAATGTCGCCACAGTTTCTGGAATTATTCAGCAAAATCCAATGTCATCCGTCCGTAGAATTGCATCTGAGACTGGTTTGAAGCGTTCCAGCACGCAGAAAATACTGAGAAAGAGCCTACACATGTTTCCATTCAAAATTCAAACTCACCAGGCCATACCCGTACGAGCTGTGCAACAAAGGGTTGACTTTGTTAATCAGATGCTCACAATGATTGATAGTGAAGGATTTGATGTTGGCTGCATCTGGTTTACAGATGAAGCACACTTCCACCTGAATGGATTCGTGAATAAACAGAACTGGCGATTTTGGGGTTCCGAAAATCCATATTGGTGTGAAGCGAAACCCCTGTATTCTCCTAAAGTTACTGTGTGGGTTGCAGTATGCAGCAGAGGCATTATTGGCTCTTTTTTCATTCGAGAAACGGTCACTAGTGAACGTTACGTTGCAATTTTGGAACAATTTGTCGCCACACAGCAAGTATATGCAAGATGGAGCCCGACCACATCGAACCGAACAAGTGTTTCGCTTTCTTGATGAATACTTCGGGAATCGAGTCATTGCTTTGGAATATCCCAAATTTACTGGTGCAGGCATGGATTGGCCTCCATATTCGCCGGATTTGACTCCCTGTGACTATTTTTTGTGGGGCACATTGAAAGACATTGTCTACCCGAAGCATCCCGCCACGCTGGACGAGCTTGAATCGGCGATCTGTGTGGCATGTGAATCCATTTCTGTTGAGACACTACGAAATGTGATGGTAAATTTCATTCTTCGTTTGCGCCACCTCTGTTGTGCCAATGGTGAACATTTTGAAAACATTGTGATGTGATTTTTTGCAAAGAATGTTTTCATACGATTATTTCATTTATGTATGCTGATATGAGCTGTACAGCGTACAGCGCCATCTGTTAGCAGCTTTTGTAACTATTATTTCAAACTGCTGTATAAAATTCTTACAGCTTTCACAATAAACATACCGTTTACTGCATTCCTCTATCGATCTTTGTTTTCGAGATATTTAATTTTGAAATCAGGGAGTCCTTTTCTGGACACCCTGTAAGAGCAGGTGCAAGTTTCGTACATTCAACATTTAAACATATTGTTACGAAGTTTTAAAGTTGTTTCCCTGACATGCTAATCTTGGCAACCTTGGTGACAGACTTGGCGACAAAAGGAATCTTCTAGAAATATCCTGAGCTGTGCTCCTATCTCTGCTGGGAACCCGTAATTTCAAGAACCTTCTAGAGGTTACGTCACTTCCTGTTGAAAGGGGTATAAAAGCAACCCCTCAAACCAAGAGCAGTCAGTTGGACTTTGCTCAGCAATGAAGCTGGTGAACTAATAGACTGAGTGCTACCGAAAGTGCTGTTTCACAGATTTTATTTCTCATCTCTGTTGTGAATTTATGCAAGTGCTGTTTTATTACCTGAACTACGCTTGTTTCCTAGAATTTGGTGAAATAAAGAGTTTATTTTTTTATTCTGCTTATTTGACCGCATTCACATACAGCCACTGGAACAAATTTTTGTAACATATATATGTTATTTCAGGTTATCAGGATACTTAACACCATTATCTACACTGTAATATTCCATTAGGAAACCTCTTATTGCTAATGTTTTTTGTTATATTGTTGAGTTTATTATACTTCGGCTTGAAATAAATTTCACTTCATTTCTACAAAAATTGTTTTGTGAAGAAATATTCACGATATATAAATTTTATTTTTTAACCTACAAAATAAAAGGTTAGAAAATATTTTAACCCTTAAAAGCCAATTTTTAAAAACATTTATTTAAAAATGGTTTTTGATTTTCATTTCTTGAATAAAATATGGAAAAATACTTAAAATGTCTTATTTTGTTTTAAATATGGTTCACGGCTAAAAATCCGTTTGTTACCAATCAACAACACTAAGCTTTAATTGAGAAAAAAATCTCCTCGATAAAATTCTATAATATTAAACACAGATGAATTTTAAGAACTAATAACATGGACAAGGAATTTCCTTCAAACTTATAGAATAAAATATGATATATTCAAGCGTACAAACAAAATAAAAAAAGATACAGCCTCGAGTGAGAAACATCAATTTATTTTAAATTTTTCATCAGCATTCAGGCTGCCATCCATATGTTGTAAATTGATTTAATAACATTTTCTTTGTGCATGAACAATAAAATATAAATGAAGATATCTGAAAGTCGGTTTCTTCTCTAAGTGTCTGAATATGATTAGTTTTTGCCATTATACTTAAAGAGAATTATCGTAATACTGTTTGTATATGTGTTTTATTAGTAAGATGGGACGTTAAACGTAAACAACAATTTGTTTGCGTCCATTTCACAGTCTCTTTAAAGGATAGATATATTTATTTTATCGAGTTCAGATGTGTAACCTTTAAGCAGTTCATTTAAAGGATTTAGCTCTCAGAAAACAAAACAAAATAGGAATAATAAAAGAAAAAGTATTTTGGAAAAGGTACGGTTTTAGTGCGTGCGTTAGTGAGCAGGTTGCAGAGACCAGAGTACAATTCAATCGAAAAGGTAATAAATTCCACATTTAAAAAAACCTTGAAGACATTATTTTGGAATTGTAAAATTTTATTGTGCTATTGTTGTAAGTGTTTGTTTATTAAAATTACTTACTTATTTATTGACACTATTAAAATAAAAAAATTATTACATTTTTAATTATACTTATTTTCATCTTATTTAGTAAAATAATTTGCTGTTTATTTATGAGTAACGTATTTATTATTTCTTATAACTTATCTTAATCTTTACATTAAAACCTTAAAAATGTATCTTAATTTCCAATTTTTGTTTAAAAAATTGCCGCTCGCGCGTTTTCTGTTCTTATACTCTTTTTAAACTTAGTATTTTTTTAATTCGAATTAATTTTTGGAATCATAATCGTGATCCCGTTAAATGCCAATTAATCAATATCCGTAGATTTAATATTGTAACATTAAAATAATAATAACGGCTTTATAGTAACATGTTATCGCCAAACCTTCGTCTATGATTAACAACGTTTGGAATGTTAGTTTGATACGGAAATGTACAGTACCGGTCAAAAAAGCGTCAAGTTCATGTTTTTTGAACATATTTTCTTCCAGTGTTGTCATAAACTATTTTAAACTTCTTTGTCGAATTTAAGTGACGATTGCGCGTTTTTGGAAGTGCCTTAAACCTATTTACAAGTAACTACAGTAATAATTAACAAAGTTTTAAAATATTTGAAATTTCATCACATTTAGAGTCATGTCTTTTTTTATCTACCAGTTTCATTTTAGGACTTTTCTATATAAGGGTTTTGCTTAATTAAACTTCCTCTGTTCTTGCTGATAATGGTTTTACGTCGTGGCAACCGTAACTTGACCATTCAGTAACAGGAAACCATAGTTAATGGACGCGCTCAAGGTCGGACTCTTCTCGAACTTGGGAAACAATACAATATTTCGGAGAGTGGAATATCGAAGTTCTTGAAGAGATGGGTTGATCAGGGAGGAGTGCCGAAGGTTCCTAGGTTCGAACTTCCTCGTTCTGCGTCTCGTCTTTTCGACAGGAACGTCTTACGTTTTTCACGTGTCAATTCCAGCCTGACGGCTGTAGCCATTGCACGCAAGCTTTGTGACCCCCAAACCCAAAACCCTCTGTTCGTACTATCAGGTTGGTTGCGACAATTTTCATCATATAACCGGTTGTGTTACATTATTCAATTCTTCTTTTTCGTCGCATCGAACAACACTAACAGCCCCGAATCATGGAGCTCCAATTGCATGAAAAAATGTAACTAAATGAAACATTCAACCCTTTCACTGCACTCAAATTTGATAACTCCCCTTGTAAATTTCTATTATAATACTCGGATTGTAATCCTCAATGTGTTTTTTATTCTTCTTTGTTCATGTATAATTTTGTTCCCTTTCAAGTGTATTTATATCCTAATTTTTTTTTTTTTGCTTTTGCTTTTCAATAAAGTTTCACACATACTCATCCAACCGATAGGGTGCCGTTTAGGCGCCGAGTTCGGGGATATGCTGTGGTGTTATGTAGGCTTCAAGCAGCTGGACTGAATGGAAGAGGCCCCGTCAAGAAACCGATTATCTCTACGAAGAATCGCAAGGCGTATGTGGAATGGCCGGAGACGCAAAAAGACATGACCAAGAAAGAGTGGGAAGATGTATTTGCTTTCATCACTCCAAAGGACATGTTTTTTGGTACGGATGAGATACAGTGGATTCCTTGTCCCCAAGGCACTCGTTTCGACCCCAAGTACCAGATTCCAACAATGAAGCATGGGGGTGGAAATCTCATGGTTTGGGAATGCGTCTCTTGCCTTGGCATGCGACCCCTGAGGCGGATTCAGGGAATCATGGATAAATGTCAGTATGAAGACATTCTTGAGAACACCATGCGTCCGTATGAACGGAATTTTCATGGTCGTTACTTCATTTTCCAACAGGATAATGATCCGAAGCACCGATTCAAGCACATCCAGAACTGATTCTCCCGTGACTGGCCAAGCCGATCCCTAGACCTTAACATTATTGAGGGGGTATGGGTCGATCTGGATCGTCGTCTTGTAGGAAGAAATGCAAGGAAAGCCGATGAAAAGTTCTCCCAACTTGAGGAAGAATAGAAAAAGATCCCTTTCTCCTTCATCCAAACTCTTCTTGACTCTATGCCTCGTAGGTGCCAAGCTGTTATTGATGCCAAGGGGTTTGCCTCCAAGTATTAACATGCAATTGTTCATATCTTTATCTATCCTGGCAATTTTGTATACTTTCAACAAACTTCAACTTGCTGTAAAATTTTGCTTATTTTGAATGAAATAATAAATTTGTTAATTTCAATTAATTTTTTGCTGTTCGAATTATCATTAGTTTATGCACCAAACAAATATCTAAAAATACACATTGTGTGACAATTTGAGCAAAAAAGTTTCACTTTTGGGTGAGTTAGAGCCAAAAAACATGAACTTGAAACTTTTTTGACCGGTACTGTAGCTAAGTCTAAAAAAGAATAATTATTTTATTATTAATTAAGGATTATGATTTATTAGAAAATATTTTCACCCTTAAAAGCCCAATTTAAAAAATGAATTAAAAATGTTTCGTGACTTTCATTTATCGATTAAAACATTTAACGATTAAAGTATGGTTTACGGCTAAAAAACAGTTTGTTATTTAACAACACTTCACTTTTATTGAGAAAAAAATCTCCTCGATCAAATTCTATAATATTAAACAAGATGAATTTTAAGAACTAATCATATGACAAGGAATTTCCTTCAACATTGTAGAATAAAATATGATATTCTCAAGCGTACAAACAAAGTAAAAAAAGTTTCATCCTCAAGTGAAAAACGTCAATTTATTTTTAATTTTTCATCAGCACTCAGGCTGCCATCTATATGTTGTAAATTGATTTAATAACATTTTCAGTTTGTATTCTATTGGCAACAACAGGCATTAGAGCTCTAGCCGTATTCTCAAGATTTTCGAAGACAAAACTGGGTACATTGCTAAAAGGAAACACTGGGCATTTAAGGGTTAATGAAGGTTCCGTGACAGTTAATTAGGTAGTTGATTTTATTATTAATTAAATACATAAAAAATCATCTCAAACAACGGCTGATGTAAAAGCTTGTCAAATTTACTATATACATAATTACTGTGAAAATGTAAGGTCATCATCTATATGAATGATTATTTGGATTTATTTTCTTGTCTGACTTGTAAAAAAAATTAAATTAATATGCTAAGGTTTTCTTTCGATGGTTTTAATAAGTCTCCATGCTAAACATTTCCCAAAAGTTGAATGCAATAGCTGAAAATTTAGAAACTACAAAGGAAGTCTGTATTATCTAGAACATTTTTAATAGTAAAAGAATAATTTTAATTAAAACAGGTTTTCGAAAACACACTTACGAAAGTGTGTTTTCAAAAACCTGTTTCCCATTGAAATTTAGAATTTATTTTCATATTAATGATTTGTTCTTGGTCTTTAATTTTTAACCTATTGTTATAAATATCCTAATAGAAACAGAAATCTTGTAACCGACATATGTTGCATTTTTTTCCAAAATTTTCAACTGGGGTGCACGGGTTCGTGTGGAATCAAATTTAATTAACTACGCGATTAACAGCTCATAAGGAAGCGAATCAAAAATCTTTACAAAATTCCATCTTTGCAAACATGAAACGAGTCAAGTTAAATAAAAGTATGCTAAAATGGTGTAGTAGAGAACGTACAAAGTATTTACTATGTCATTAGCGGTGTGTGGGTATCCAAATACCATGGCTATACATAAAATTTTATTATTCGCATAGCAATTTACTAATCAATCAAGATTACTTAACCAGAAAGGAGCATGTGCAAATTTTTCAAATTCAGCATTTTCATATTTCACATTCCTTTCGGAAATAAATTATTTTAAAATGTATATTGACTTTCTTTTTAAATTATCATTTGTATACTGGTTTTGTTACGCTTTGAGTTTTACTTTTGATTTTGATTCCCCACCACGAATAGTCCGTATTTGATGCTACTATTTCACTTCGTCTGAATGTATGTCTATTTAATTTATTACGTATTTTATTATTTTTGATGAGTATATTTGCCTTTTGTATTTTTTTATTTTTATATCATGTTCCACTTTGCACTCTTCCCCTCCAACCATTAAAACGCTCTATACCCTATGGATGAGTGGGGCGGCTTGGGTAATAAATAAACACTCAACACTATTTAAACATTGATATGTTATTTCAGAAGTTCAGAGTGTTTGCTTGCTTCCAGAAATATACACTTTAAAATTGAATATGTTATTTCAGATGGGGGGTTGTTTAATCGCATTCAATATTTAAACATAGATATCATATCTCAGATAACAATACTATCTACAGCGAATTATTGCAATCTGAATCTTATTACTATTGTTAGTTGGCATATTACTGAGTTTATTATATTAAAGCAGGGGTACCCAACCTTTATTCCCTCATGCACCCTTTGCTTTATCTTTATATTTTCGCGTACCCCCTAGTGTCATATCCTCCTCTCCCACCAACTATCCGTCTATGCAAAGATTTTTTATCAATAATGTTAAGGGCTTAAGAGTCAAATGAACTCGAATTATTAACATTTGCAGGACTTATATTTTTATTTTATACTTTATTGCATTTTTACAATAATGTTAGTTCAACGCCAAAACAAATGAAATCAGTATTGTAATAATTTCTCATTAACTTATAATGATAGCTAAAAATTACACTCCGTAATAATCAGGGATTCAAGGTTTAGTTCTCCACTTGAGAAAGCGAAATTTTTGTAACTTTTTTAATTACTTGTGTTCTTTTGTTTCCGCCATTACCAACTTTGATTTCGCGTACCCCCAGGGGTACGCGTACCACAGGTTGGGGACCTCTGTATTAAAGCATGAAGTACATTTCATTTCTACAGAAATTTTTAAGTGAAGAAATATTCACGTCAATATTTGTATTTTAATTTTTAACCTACAAACTAATAGGTTATAAAATATTTTATAAGAAATAGTTCGAAACAAATGACAATAAGAACAATAATAAATAACGATAAAATGACTATTGTTTTTTTCACATTTTATCCAGGACAGAATTATCGTTATTCCTTCTGTGCGGGTTTATTCTTGAATTTTCTAAACAACCTGCCATCTGTTTATTTTATGTCACGTACTGGGTTTATTATCTAAACAGGCTACCAACTTATAGCAGAAATAATATTTATTTCATACTTACACATATCTCTTTATTAATGATGACATTTATAGCTGATATAAATCACTTTATTTCCCGTAATTTCCTAGGGAAGGAACATTGACCTTAATTGCAACGTTTTAAGGCGATAAATGGTTGCAAAAATAACTTTTGCAGACTTTCTTCAAAATCCTATCAGAAGTTTAATTAGCATATATACTCATAAAAGGTTTTAAGACGAGTTCAGTTGCTTTAAATCTAGATATTCTCTAAATGGTATTTTTAAAATTTTATTTTGACGTTTGAATAAAATTCTTTCAATTATTTCTACAAATAACTTCCATGATTTGAAAGAACATTTAAGTGGAGAGGAATTAAAAAATAAATTCATTGAACAATAATACTGATTTAAATTGAAATATTTTATTTAATGAGTTAGCTGCAATTTGAAGGAAACTAATGGATCAACAACCCTGAATTGGAAATTTTAGTTTTAAATTACATATTAATAAATTTAATGAAAAGAATTTTAAAAACACACTTTTTTTAGTTTATTACAGGAAAGAATCTTTGTAATTTTTAAATATTTTCATATTTTCAGCCTTTAATTTTCAATTCATTTTTATAAATTTCTCTTAAATTCGATACCTTGTGGCGCTAATCGTATAGAATCAATTTATAATTTAATTAAATTAATCGATTGCCTGATAATTAAGTTTTAAAATATTAAAACAGCATTTTGTCATCGAGAATACAAAGTGCGACAATTTCCAAACTCTAACATATCAGGAAGTTAGTGAAGAATCGATTTTAAAATTTCATCTTTACAAACAATTTAATTTAAAGAAAAGTCTGTAATGATACATAATATTTAGACCTGCGTTGCAAATGATAACGACAGATAGTATCAGTTTACGTCTCTCTATTTACAAATCATTCGGCAATACTGAAATTCAAACGAAGCCAGGCAATTATTTAATAAAAATAAAAAATGCAATCTATGCACATGATTCCAATGGGAGAAAAGTTATAATTTCGATATGAATTAAATACGTTTTATTTGGGTACATTATTCCTATAGAAAAAAAGGATATAAGTTAGCTATGAGTTAACAAACGATTCAAACTCATTAAAAGGACACGGTGGCCAAGTGGCAAGGCCTCGGCCTCGAGACCGGAGAGCCCCCAGGTTCGAAACCAGATGCCACTGAAGATCCGCCGTGTATGCGGGCCCGTTGCACGCCAAATCATATGCAGGGGCCAAAACGTCGTCCCTCTCGTGCGGTGCTGAACCTTGGAGATGGGGTACCAGCTGAGCGTCGTCCTCATTACCTGAACGCGGTTCAAAATTACGAAGGCCATTCCAAATTAGCCCTCGTGTCGCTTCAAAACGGGACTTTAACATAACTAAACTCAAACTCGTTAAATTTGTGAAGTGACGCTAAACCACAGATTTATCAGCATCACATGGAAAAAATAGAATATTGTAATGGAAGTATGAAGAAGTTTCTTTTAGATACTGAAAAAAAGTGGTGTCCAGTTAGAAAATGAGATCAGATAAATGGAATCAATCCAATGTTAATCCCTGACAGCTCATAGATAGCAATTGCAGTTGAACTTGGTGTTAAATTCAAGTGATTTAAATTCGATTTATTTATTAATTTGAATTTTTTCACTGGACCTTTGAATTTCCTTTTAACATTATGCTGAAATAATTTCGAATTAAACACGATATTTTGGAATAACGACGCCAAAACTGGAAACTATAAAAATTTAATTTCTCAATTGTTGTCGTTTGTTAAATGTGCAATGGTCGTAAGTGAATAATTATTTAAGATCCTTAATTTTAAGAATTTATTAAATGAATTTGAAATTAAATTTTGGGATCTGATAACACATTGTGGTATTCAGAGTGCTGTATATTGCTTATTTAAACAACTTACTTATTTATTAAGATCTTTATTTTCGAATTATTAAAAATATTTAATAATAATTGATTTTATTTATTAAATTTACCTATTGTTTGTTTATTAATTATGTATTATTTATCAAAATTTCTAAATATGAATTTGGTTTCCTTTATTCCCAATAAATGTGCTATCAAATCTCAAAATTTAATTTCAAATTAATTTACTTAATTCTCAAAATTAATAATCTTAAATAATTATTCATTTACGACCATTACACAATTCAGAAATAAAAAAAATATTAATTTACAGTTTCCAGTTTGGAAGTCGTTTGACCAGAACATGCCCTTTGAAACATTTTTGACAGTTAAGCCTATCTTAATATAAATAAAAGTCATTGTGGGTATGTTTGTTTGTATGTACCTATGTTCCACATCTCCTCCTAAACCACGGCACTGATTTCAACCAAACTTTGCACACTTATTAAGTAAGACAAGGAGAAGATTACTGTCAACTTTTCAAAGTCCAAAAGTTAATTAAACAGTCAGTTAATTAGAAATTAACCGAAACTGTTTTTCCGCCGTAACTTCGGAGCAAATTGTCCGACAAAATTTATTTTTTTACCGTCTTAAAGTACAATAATTTACTTTTTTAATGATACCAATTTTATTTTTCTACCATTTTCCCTTCGATTGTTATTATTTTTTTTAATTTTTGTCAATAATTTTTCAATACGTGCAGACGATTGTGAAATAACGAAGATTTATAGCTACTCCGTTGCTAGGCAACGGTTAGACTTTGAACTAATTTACCTTTATTTCTGAAAATTTTGCTTATTTTTATAAATATCTATAATACAAGACAGAAAATATATCTGTCTGTCGGTCGGTCACAAGAACTCCTCCTAAACGGTGAACGGTAGCGACATGAAATTTAAACACGACATTCTAGAACATATTTCTAGGTCAACGGTGCTATTTTCCACTTTCAGAGTTAATTAGTTCTTAAGATATTTAATTAAATAAAAATTAGCCGCTGTTAAGCCTAATGCTTAGATGTTTTTCGCCAATAACTTGAACTTGAATGATAGGAGTTATGGGATTTGAAGCAACAAAGGCTGTAATCCCCCGCCAATAACTTCTGAAATATTTTTAGACAACAATTATTTTTATGCCATTTTAAAGAGCTGAAAATTATCTTTTTAATGATAATAATTCCATTGCGATGAAGTGTTTTATCTGATTGAAATAAAAGTTTAAAAAAATATTTTAACGCAATTTCTAACAATACTTTTTATTCTTATAGAAATAAATTTAAGCCAATTTACTGTTTCGCGCGCGGGCTTTTGCCAGTGTTAAAGTTAATATAAGAAAATATCGTTTTCTTTGCGCATAAACAACAAAGTAGACTTTTCACTTCCGGTTTCAGGTTGTGGCATTTACACCTTTTAAAGCGGTTACACAGTGATCCAATGAAGTTAGTGAATTATTCTCTCGATGTTTTGTTTAATTTTCGCAAATTTTTAAATGATCCTAATGAGTGTGTACTAAGCATTCAATGTTACTTAGTCCGGTTACTATCGTAGGAAGAGGACAAAGGGAGGGGAGAAAAAGATGTATTAATGGTCTATCTGTCGCAAGAACTCCTCCTAAACGGTGAATAGTCTTGATAAGAAATTTGCAGGAACGGACATAGGATATGTAATTTTATCATAAATTCAATATTTTTGACTACAGACAACAATTAAATAATTAACAAAGAAAGGCCTATTGACTCAGTGATACGAGATGAAGATTACTACTTTATTTTTCAATCAACTATTACGTGATTCTTAAGGAATTCTTAAACATTTGGAATAACTTATTTTTAAAATCAACTGTCATGTGATACTTAAAAAAACGTAAGCATGTGGTATAACTTATTTTTATAGTCAAACATCACGTGAACATTAAGAAAACCGCGATTATGTGATCTTTCTGAGAAAATAAGTAAATAAATTTATGGAATAATAACTGAAATTACTCAACTCGAAGCTTGATTTTCATTTTTTGAAGTTTGCAGTCTATTTAATTTTAGTTATTTATAGTTGTATCTTTTCCTTGTCAGATTTTATTCAAGAAATTGTCGATAAATTGACACCGGGACAGAAATGTATTGATAGATATGATATAGTTGCAAGAGTTTTTAGATTCAAATTTAGAAACTAAAGCGAATTATAACTAAAATGAAATATACGAAGATATATTTTGTTTCATGTATTCTGTTGAATGGTGGAAGCTGATGACATATAGCATGGTAGATGATATTTTCCACAGATTGTAAGCACCTAATAATACCATTGAGTACAAAGATGTAATTTACAATAACAGAGAATATATGAGGAATAGAGAATGGTTGTTGAATTGGTAATTTTGGTACTGAATAATGAAAGTTTAGGTCAGATAAATTTTAAAAAAATATGTCGCATATGAAGGGAGGTGTTACAGAATATCTATCTGTAGATACGCTAATGGGCAATAACAAGTAACATCATATCCTGTAGAGTTCTTCAACTCCTCTGATTTGTCAGGGATACCTTCCAACAAGCTGAGATTTAAAGTCGATGTGCAGTACTATTCATATGTAATCTCGATGTACCGAGACTTCGCATTGGCTCACAGTTACAAATTACACACCTAGGTACAAATGTTGTGCGAACTACTGTTATGACTGGCACAGCGAGAGGGGAGAGTATTTTAATTCCAAGCATTCTGATAATACCGAAAGATTTACCATCCAAGTTTAAAAGGTAACAATTGCCTTTAAAATTAGCATTTGACAGGCACTCAAAAGGACACGCGAACATTTAGAAAAACAGTATTTTACCCATGGGCAACTATATATGGCGCGTTCACGTGTGTCCAGCCACAAAACCTCTACATCCGTGCAAAAAACGAAAAACAAAACACGCAGTGTACAAAAGTGTGTTAGCATAGATAAACAAATTACCTAACTATAAAAACTGACACTCCGCTTAGTCGTTCAATTATGTATTATCATCCGTCAAAACTTTTAATTTCCCCTTTCAACATGTAACGAAACATTTACATTCGTGAATTAGAAAAATTTAATATTTCAAATTCTTCGCGCACGAAGTCGCGGGTAAGAGCTAGTAATAGATAAAAAATAAAACTATTTGAAATTTGCAAAAAAGTAGGTTTAATGCATGTAAGCCACATTAAGTAAGAAATTTAAAAAAGCGCTAAAATTAACAATTACTCAGCTTTTGAACCTTGTTTCTTAAGACAAAGGAGTCGCTACATTTTATTCTCATTGCGACTTCGGAATATTTTAATGATACCCGAATTTTCTATACTTTTCCAAGAGTAGCTCTTTCATAGAATTTAATATATTCCAGATGTTCTTGATGGCTGGAAACTTTTAATTCGAAATTATCTAAATTGCCCATAATGATCTCGGAATGTGACTGCAACCGTGAGATTATTAATCGTTCGGTTACAGTTGATGACTCTTTATACTAATTAAGCAGCTTAATGAGAGGACATTTTGTTCTAATTAGGGCAGATAAATATAAGGTTGAATTGACGATAAAAATAAATGCATCTTCATTTGGAGCACTATTGTAGTACTTTTTTGATACATGCCGTGGTGATTTCTTTTCAAGTCTATAATGTGAACAATATTTCTTTTAAAGTAGAATGTCAGAGAAAGTTAATAAGGAATAGATGTTATAGAAACAGTTTTCAAAAAGAGAGATTAGAGATCTAAAATATAGAAATTTTTTTTATTTAATTATTTTCTAATTTTTATATCTTAATTCATTATCTACATATTTAAAATAATTGGCGAAAACCAAAGGACCGACCTCCCAACCACTGCACTAATTTCGAAAATTATTATTTCATATTAAAACTTATGACACTTAGATATGTCAATGGCCTCCTGACCCCTCTCTCCCGACCCTCCCTTTTCGAGAGAAATCGAAAACACACTATTTCACGGTACATTTTCTATGGGGGAAAGACTTGACAGATTCTCTTACCCCCCAAAACCGGACCGATTTTGACAATTTATATTTCATATGAAAGCCCACGACCCTTTGATACAGCATCAGTGGTCAACTCCCACCCCCATCCTCCAATTTCGAGAGAAATTGCAAAACCTTTACTTCAATGTGCATTCTCTATGGAGAAAAAAAAAACCTTAATTAAGTCCCCAATCCCAACAGCCATACCGATTTCGCTAATTTATTTCGTCACTTTGCTAGAATAGCTAACAAATCAAGATGTTTCACTTTTATTGTGCATGTTAAATATACTTTTGATCTGTATCAATCAGCATGGCGTTTCAAGAATATTGTAAAGTCCCTATTAGCACAAGATGCCCTACAACATTCATACGATATCTTTACAATGTTGTGAGGAATTCAAATTATCGTAGCAACATCGTGGAGATATCGTAAAATAACTTGTGCTAATAGGGGTACCTTTTGTAGGCGATATCGTACTGCATTAATAGTTTTGAAAACATTTATGCAGAAATTCGTGACAAATGTGTGCAAAATATTAGAACTCAAACGAGTTATTTTCGTATTGTAGCTTGTTCCACTGATCTATATACAGTATTTAAAGCAGAAAAACATAGTGATTGTGAATCGTGAATCAGCAAAACCAGTTCGTAGCACGGCGGATGCTGTTGGTAAATATTATAGTATCAAGAAATTCACTACCTACTAGTTTTTCTCAAATTCACTACCAAGTGGCGCCATCATTATTATATAAAAATTTAAATAAAATAATCTGTTTACCGATAATTATATTCTATAAACAATAAAATAGTGTAATTTCGTTGAGAGTAAATAACATGAATGTATAAAATTGGAAAACTCTAGAACATTAGGAAGAATGTGAAATACAGATTACAAAAATCATCTTTACAAGCAAGAAACAAGGAACGTTAAATTAAAGTGTGTGAAAGCTGTTGAATTTTTATACATGGAATTATTATTGTGATATTTGTAGAAAGCCATATTAAATTTTACAAGATTCCTAACTTGTTAGTGCAATGCATGCTAAGCTATAAAGCTTTTATCAATTCTCTGTTAAAAAATAATCTTTATTCTGAATGAGGAAACTGAATCTTAAAAGTAAGTTATCACGCTATTTCGAAAAAATTTTGTGTTCGCTTTGAAAACTTGAACACAATTTTTTTTTATTTCAATGTAGAACTATAAAAAATATCATCAGAGTAAAGATAATTCACACACTTTTCAGCTGCCACAAAGCGTTTAAGCGTTAGCATTAAAAAATCTATGAAAAATATTAATCCTCATAAAATGATTTATTATTCTAAATAAATAGCATTTTCTATTCGACATATTTCTACGAATGGAATAAAAGTTCTCCGTAGAAATAAACAGTGGAACAACTGACTGTATACGTCAAAGGATATCTAAATGTATGATTCAAATTCATTTTGCAAGTTCTCTCTCTTTTAAAAATATTTTCTTCGTGTTTTCGCAGTGCCGTTATCATTGCAGTTTGAGAGGTTATGACAAATGACAAAGCAGTTTCTTAAAATAGAGCATATTCATTTGAGAAGCAGAACAATTCTTTCACGCGTTTCTTTAGATCTCAGAGCAAGTTGGTAGCAAGCAACGAGGACTACAACATTTGCTTACGGTAACAATTGTACTGAAAAGTTGATAGCGACAAATCCTTCCATATGATTTAATCTCAAAAATATGTTCAATAATTGAACAGAAAGAAATAATCCAACAATACTGCAAAGTTTCTGTGTTGTTTATGTATCTATGTGACACGGATATATCTGTGACACGGTAACTGTAATTGTTTTGATTTGTGAATTTGTTTTCAAAATTTTCGGTACCTTATGCACGAAATTCACTGACTGTTGGTAGTTCACCAAAGGTGCTGTCAAATTTGTTTTGAAAGTTGCCATTTCTTCTCCATTTATTCAATTGGAGAACTGAAGAATTTTAAATGGAAATGTGTACTTCTAACGGTAGTCAATTTGTACGGGAAAAGAACATTGCTTTTCTTAGCATCATTGTTAATGAAATACGACTTGATTATGAGAAATCAATCGCCAGAAAAGTTTTGAAATGACAAGTGTGCTTTCACTATTGGCACACGCTGTCTCCCTCTTTACTTGATCTAAAATATTCTGAATTTTTGTTTTCTTAGAAAATGCACAAAATCTTCAAACAAAATTTTAATAACCAATTGCTGTCATAAATACCAATGGATTATTATATATATAGTCTTAAATATATAAAATTTTCTTTGATCAATTTCTCTAGAAAACGTTAGTCAATCATCTACATGTATGTTATACGAGTCTCATGTAATAATTGGCAAATATTCGTGTTATGAAAGCATATCCTTCCGTTAATTACAGTTATTCGAAATGTATATGTAAAATAACATCTATATTTTTCATATTCAATACTAGGTTAAGTAAGATCTTAGCAGGTCCAAAAATTTTATACTTTTTCAATTGCATTAAGTAAAAGTAAAGTAAGTACGGAGTAAAAATAGGATGCACATATTATAATAATATAAATGACTTCCAGAAAAATCTGATAATTTATTTACACTTCATCACCTGAAGAATTTTAAAATTAAATTGGAAGAATTTTCAATGAAAAGCAAAGAACGCCAAACTCTTTCTAATGCATTATGATGCAGTAGGAAGTGAAAATGAAAATCTTCAAAAATAAAACACACTTGTTAATTTAAATGATTTCCAGAAAATTTGAAATTCTAATCGGGAGAATTTCAAGGTACAATAAATATATTGAAAGAATTTTCAATAAAAGTTAAACATTTCTGAATTCAATATGATAAAATACGAGAAAACAAAAGAAAAATGTTTCCAGAAATAAAACGCAGCTGTTAATTTTCTTTCCAGAATATCTGGTTACTTGTTTATTTCAATTTTCTTTATTAACTTTTTACAATTAAGTATTTAGTGCTAAAATGTATTTATTGAAAAATATTCAATGAAAAACAAAGAAAGAAATTTGATATATGGTTTTATGTTGAGCGAACTTCTCAAATACGGTCACAGTCAATTTGAGAAATTTTTTTGCATTGGACGATTTTTGTAAATTAGATTAGTAGAAAAGTTTTTAATTAGAAGAGGATGATTTCTACGATGGCAAGAATAAAAATGAAAGCATTATAAGTTTGTCAAATGAATGAATTTTGCTCAAAGATATTTAAAAATTTAAAACTAATTTATTTCAAATCTTGATTTCAGTTCTTCAAAGCAGAAAAAAGATCTAATTGGATTATTACAATGTTTATGCATTTGGATAAAGAAACAATTAAAGAATATGTATAAATTTTCAGTCATCTGCACATTATTTGGTTCACATCTCTAAAAGAATGCAAAAAAGCATGCTAAATCCGTTAAATAGTAAACTACATTTGTATTTATATTTCATTACTGCATTAATTTGATTACACTCTTTTATTAAACTTGACTTGTTTCATGTTGGTAAGGATGGAATTTTGTAACGGACTTTTGCTCATTTCCTGATGTGTAAGAGTTTTGAAATTTTGCGCACTTGCGTGTTATCGATGACAGTTCTGTTATTTTTTATTTTTAGTACTTAATTATCAGCTAATCGATTAGATTTATTATATTTTAATTCCTTACGTCTGGCGCACCTGGTTGGGAATTTAAGAAGAAATTATTTCAAGATGCCATAATATTTATAATAATGAATTAAAATTGGAGGCAAGAAAGTAGAAATAATTAAAATAAAAAAATTAATAAAGTGGAAAATAAACTTAAAAAATTATATTTTTAGTAACCAAATAAAAGTTGTTTGTAAAAACATTTTTGTTAATTTTTTTCTGCATTAGATACGGTTTTTTATTCACATGCCTGGCTAATTCCACATCGTTCTGACCCACACAAACCATGCAACAAGATACAAATAGTGCATTGATATCATTTTCTTCCGAAATGGAGAAATCACACGACGAACCGCGCTTTCTGATGCTTTAGAAATCAAAAACAGACATGGTGTGTTGTGTACAGAAATTTTTGTTTATTCCTTTTTCGTTCAACCCACTTCCTTCTTCCGAGGTGGAAGAACCAGAACAGCGTGGAACAGAGCGGCTGGGTAACCCTTCCGACCCAATTCTGAAATCTATTTTGTTCGATTCTGGGTTCTGGAATAAGCCCACCACTCGAGTTTCCCATTCAGGAGCTGAAATTGATTGTGAAGAGGAAGAAAGGGGTGGGGAACCTGAGGGTGCGGGGGTGGGACGGAAATCTTACATCGGACCACCCCTTCGACCACCCCTCTTCTATGCATTTGGCAAATAGATGGGATATCACGCATCAGATCCTTCTGAAGATCTGTAATCCTTGGCTTCTTTGGGCGTATTCAAGCGAAAAGTTCTGCCACGAATGGCGAAACAATATTTCCGATTCTATTTTCCAGAATACAACCGCCAGGACAGAAAAGAGGTGACGAAAAAAGGGAGTGTTGGAACCCATGCTTCAAGTTTTCTTGAATGGGAATTTCATTATGTCCTTCGGGAAAGTGGGTTTCATTGGAGACGAATTATTTTGTTATTTTTATTTGAATTAGAAAATTCTAAGGATTAGTTGCGGTTTCGACTGATGTTTCTAATGGGAATTCAGCTATTGTGAGAAAAAACGAGTTCATTTTGGGCAGTATTATTTGATTTACAGATTAAGAATGTGAAAAAAGACTCCCATAAACTAACCAATGAAAGTCCTACATCGAAATATCTAGTATTTCGTCGAATTAAATTGAGTTTTAACAGCAAAAGAATAAAAATGGTGTAGTTGAATATGGAATATTTAGCATATCTTTTCTTTACGTTTGCATCATGTTTGTGAATAATGAGGATAAAACAATAGTGGAGAATGAAAACGCACCACTTGCATTTTTTATGAATATGACATTATAAATTTAAATTGGGCAATACTGTTGGGTAATAAATAATACTGTTGAAAAGATGCCATTTTGATCGATATGAAGTGGAAACGCAAGATTCTATCACAACTTTTGAAATTGGGTATCTTTTAATCCTCCGCTAGGCGCCGCCAGATAGCTTGGGTATATTTTATGCTCACCCTCGAAATCAGTTGTCGATAGTTTCAAGCCCTTTTAGCTATCATCAGTGACCTTCATGAAGTAAAGATTAGTGAAGTTTTGGTGTCACTCGCCCATCACCAGGCGCCTGAAAACGCAATTGCCATCTACCAGATCGCCGCGCTTAAATTTCTGTTTTTTTATTTTACTTATTTCCCTCTTTATTGACATATTTGAATTGATATTCCGCCGCATTTTTTTGACTTTGGAATGAATTTCTTCTAGAAATCATAAATTATTTTCTATACTGCTAAATTTTCTTTTTTTTACAATGTGTGGATGCGGTTTCTATATGTTGGAAATACAATGTATAAACTTGGACACCAAAATATTTCAAATATCAGTGATGTGTTCCAATGCTTCAAATGCCAAAAGAAGGATTCCCAAAATTTTCCAGTTGTAAGAACTGTGTACTCCAGCCTTCAATAAATTCACTTCTTTTACACTAGTTTATTAGTACTACTATATACGATTTAATAGGAGCTATATATATATATATATAATAGGAGCTATATATATATATATAATAGGAG